>JAPZOX010000494.1:0-35456 GCA_037952655.1 Hymenoscyphus sp. LP001
CCCCCCCACATCCACATCCACCTCCCCATGCGCCGGCCAAAAAGTGCCTTCGCCTTCTGGGTACACGCCTTGTCCAACAATACGACAACTCCCACTTCCCCTTCCAGATCCCGGTGTATGTTTGCTGACATGATATGGTCGCGACCTCCAGACTTAAGAGCTCAGCTGGCCGCCGTCATCAGCACCTCGCAGTCCCAACAACAGCAACAAGCCCAACAACAGCACGGTGGTCCTCCCCATGGCTACAACGAAGTGCCAGCATCGAGCAGCGCCAGTCCCCACGACCACAATATAGATCCCACCATTGGAGGTCCTGGAGGAATGATGAACGCCGGCGCCGGCGATTCAGGTGGTGACGACAGCTTGGGAGATGGTCGCAAGGGTGGAAAGCGCGAGCTCTCGCAATCGAAGCGCGCCGCGCAAAATCGTGCAGCTCAGGTACGTCGAGTCGACCATTTTTTTTGCTGCTCCAAATGATCGTGGTTGTTGCGATGTTCCAGACGACGTCGTTAAGCTTCCCCCAATTTTTTTATTTGAGGATGGTTCCTCCTCTTGCTTTGTCAATTCTCATGTCATCCATCCCACGAGCTCAAGGCTTACGTAAACCATCAACTAACAATTCACTCTTTAACTATCATAGCGAGCATTCCGCCAACGAAAGGAAGGGTATATCAAGAAGCTCGAGGAGCAGGTACGGGAGATGCATGCGCTGGAGGAGAGCTTCAAGTCGATCCAAGGCGAGAACTACTCGTTACGAGAGTACATCATCCACCTCCAATCGCGCCTCATCGAATCTCAAGGCGACTACCCACAACCACCGCCCAACGTCAATTTAAGTCATCCTCACGCCAGAAATCACGAGCAGCATGACCAGCATGTTCATCGGGAAGGCGCACCTGTAGCATCAATGTCGATGAACCCACTAAACCCATCCGCTGCCCGAAGCCTCGCAGCAGCAAGTCTAAACACCGCCAAACACCCCCAAGAGGCACAAAACCCATATGACCACAAGAGATTCAAAGAATCCACCAACGAAGAGACTGCTGACGAGGAAATCATCCGTTCACAGCTACAAGCGAGTTCAGATGGTCTTCCTAGTAATCCTGTACCCATGTAAAACTGCTTCGAGTTGAACAACATCGGCGTTTCACGGCATTGATTTTTGGGGAAACTGGCGTCAATTCATGATTTGATTTTTTTGTTGTCGTTATTTTCGAGCACGCCATCACTTCTACCGGTGCATGCATGTATCACGGAACCGAAAGGGAAACGGGGATGGCGTATAGGTTTCTGATGATTTTTGCTTCTCATGACTTTGGTTTGATCAAATATTTTGAGAAGGAAGGGAAGGGGGAAAAAATAAGTATAGAATTACGCCCAGCTGTACTTTGCTAATACAACGCTGCCCTTTTTTTGAAAAACATATAACATACATTTTCTGACGCCCTGATCTAACGCCTTGGATTTCATGTGTGATGAGAGTCTGACTATCTCTGGCCTTTCCTGACCGCAACTTTGCCCTCCGTGATCGCAAGGACAATTTGCCTCTCATAGCCTTCCATCTCACGCCGAATAAGCATTTCCAAGATCGTGTTCCTGTAACAGGATTAGTAACCGCAATATAAGAGAAAGGATAGTAGTGGTGAGAAAAATAAATGAAACCCACCTTGAAATACTCAGCGCCCTTTTCAAAATACTCCTCCCTACTCACCGCCGCCGTCTTGAACTTACTTCCCCCCGCCCACTTCGCCGCGCCCCTCCACGCATCCAAAATAGGATCTTTCGCTCTCCGAATAACAAGCGGTGCATCAGCCGGAAGCTGACTCCTCAATCCATCCCTAAGTCTCTCATCAAAGTTCTGGAAAAGAGACGCACCACCCGTCAAAAAGATATCCTTCAGGAACTCATTCTGCTGACCCACGCCATTAAGACGGGTAGTCAAGATATC
Organism: Hymenoscyphus sp. LP001; assembly: GCA_037952655.1. Classification (NCBI taxonomy): domain Eukaryota; kingdom Fungi; phylum Ascomycota; class Leotiomycetes; order Helotiales; family Helotiaceae; genus Hymenoscyphus; species Hymenoscyphus sp. LP001. The sequence continues at coordinate 1,949 of JAPZOX010000494.1, forward strand.
AGCCGCGATCTCGATGATACCCGCTTGATCCAGGCCGGCAATGGAGGGTTGGAAGATGACTTCAGGAACCCGGATGCGTTCGACGTTGAGATGGAACTGGTGTGCTTCCGCCTGACTTTTAGGATCGAAAGGTCGAGGACCGCGGAGGAAGGCGTGGACGAGGGATTTGGTCCAGTCGGTTTGGGCGTCGAGGGTGTGTTGGTCTGTGAATTCCGGGTCGTATTTTAGGAGGTCGGCTTCGAGGGCTTTGAGCGTGACGCCGAGATCTTCTTCTTCTTCGTCGTCACTTCCGTCTCCGGTGGCGATTTGTCGGTACACGCCCCAGTCATCGTCGTTGGCGCCGAAATTGTCGTCGTCGTTTCCGCGGCGACGTTTTTTGGTGGGTGCGTCCGAGGCGAGGTTGGCGATGCTTTTCATGCGGTTTTGGCTGGCGAGAGATTTTCGATTCCCGAGATCTGCCTTGAGACGATCGCGTTCTTTGATCTTTTGGACTAAGTCTGAACGAGCGTTTCTTCTTTCTTGGAGCCAGCCTTCGAGGTTGGTTTCTCGTTTTTCCTCGTCGGCTCTCTTTTCCTCGTCGATTCGGGCTTTCTCTCGAGCTTTTTCTGCTTTGGCTCTTGCTCGTGCTTCGTTGTTTGCTTTCATTAGACGTTGGAGTCGTTTCTTCTTGATGCCTGCTTCGTCAAGTTGGTCATCTGGGGTGTCTAACAGACCGTAGTCCGGCAATTCAACTTCTTCCTCTACTTCGGGTCCTCCAATATCCTTGGTTCGAGCTTTGCGGATCGATTTATCAAGCTCCTTGATCGTTCTCTCTAGAGCAGCTTCATCCTTCATATCTTCCGAGTCCAACAATCGCTTGATCTCCTTCTTAGTCTCGCCGGCCAACTTGGACTGTAAATCGCGGTAGTAATCAAGCTCCTGTTCCTTTCGAATCAACTTTTCAAGTCTCATTTTTGCGGCTTGCTCCTGTAAACGTCTCCCGCCCTCTTTTCTCTTCTCCGCAATCTTTGCCAATTCCTCTTCGCTCTTCTGGATCACAATTTCCTCGGTATAAGGGTACTGAATGACATGATCCCGATCCTCTAAACCCGTCCAATCAAGGTATTTTCCTAATTCTTGGTCGTAATTTTGTGATAGATAACAGTGATCTTGAATCATATTTTCCATCTGAGAGGAATTTACCTTGCCCGGAAATGTTGGATATTTGAGTTTGATGAGCTTGAGTAGATATTCGGCACTTTGTGATCCTCCCCAGTTTAGCCGTGTAGCTTGAGTGAGGATAGCTTTTGAATTCAGAACTGGAATGACGTGTGTCGAGCTATGGGAAGCTGAGACGACGAGACCTGTTTTGCCATTGTTGTAGTCGTAGGAGAAGAGTGAATCGATTCCGTAAGCCAGAGAAGGCGCATTATAGCATTCGAAAATGATTTCTGTCATAGCTGTATATAATATTAGCATCAAGTCCATGAATAAAGGTCGCAAAGGGGGGATATACATTTCCGCGAATAAGGAAGATTAGCCACCGTCTCTGTCATGACGATAGGCATATCAACCCCTCCATTCTCCCCATCAATCCCCATCTTGATGAAAATGTAATCCAGAAGCGACTCCATCACATCCCAATTACTGACGATTCCACTCCCAGCTTCAAAAGCATTCCTCATATGGCCCCGCGTTGTGGTATCCGAATAGACATCTTGTCCAACGAAGGAGTACGTCTTGCCTATCTTCCTATCTCTGTATTTCGAAAATATGGGTACGAGATTTAGTCGCGGGGTATCTTCAAAGGACCAGCCTGCTCTGGTGAAGGAGGATCCTGTTCAATTGTTAGCTATGAGCTGCTTGGAGTGTAGGTCAGGGAGGATGTTACCATTGTCAATTACGATGGCAGCATTGCCTGGGCCGCGCGATCGCGCTTTTCGGTAGCCGTCGGTCTGGGGTTTGATGTATTTCTCAAAATGGGTTTCTCGTGGTGGGTATAGCTTTGGTGGTGGGACAATGCTCTCTGTTCGTGAAATCGGAGCTGTGGGTTCGATTGCGGAGGGCGCCATGTTTATGTGTGGTCGTGTTTGGTGAAGTTTGTGTCAGGGCATGGCAGGAGTTGAGATGGGTGAGGAGGATTCAAATCTAAATGTTGAACTAAATAATACCAGTGTTGCGCCAGGAGTGAGCTTTGCGACCAATTGCGCTCTTGGTCTAGCAGCTTGTAGATTTCCCAAGGCTGCGCATTTCGGACAAGGCTGTCAGAGAGGCGTCACTTGTTAAACCATCCCCACAATATCGGAAACTTAACGATAAACAATACAAATAGGGTTCTGTTTTTCACGATGTAATTATGTTTGTTGGGTATCATTGATCATTTATTCATAATAACAGTAGCTGAGCTGGACAAAAAAGTCCCTGACCGCCAAATTCTCACATCGCCATACACCCATCCCTCAATCCGTATGACATGACACTTTATGAAGGTTCCTTGAGACTATCCGTAGCTATTTTCCATGTGAGCTAAGTTCTTTGGTCTGAAAGAGCCTGTCTTACCTTCCAGGTGAAAGAGCACGTTGGACTGATAGTTCTTGAACATCTGAGCAACCAACTCCACATTCATGTTTTGGATGTTGATATCCTACAAATAATTAGTATTGATGCCCCAGATTGAATGTGAGTTTTTTTTCATACTTGAAGACTCTTATTCAGAAGCATAATTGCTTCATTGAGTTTTTCCTGGCGTTGATTAGTACGAGGCTGTTGTGACTATTGTTTACAGGACATACCACATTTGTTATGATGCGAGAGAGCAGTAGATTCTGCTGGTGTTCATGAGGGCTTTCCTATTTCTCTATCAGCAATGATCTAAGTTTGTTAGACATATATCTACTTACCATTTTGCTTGGTTGTGTAGTTTCTCGTCGCGATACAAAAGTAGTTTGACGCGTTGAGGGGAAACCACCACTCTAAATCCGCCGATTCCTGCCAAGACTTTCAGGGCAGTTGAGCTTCCTGAAGCTCTCCCTGCAAACACCATCACCACCAAACCTTACTCAAGCCTTACAACCACAAGTTCTCGCAAGACATTACACCAAAAAAAGTATGGCACCTCCAACCCCCGAATCCGAAGCCCACCAGGCACTCCTCGCTCAACTCGATATCCACTCAATCCCCAAACCCTTCCGCAATCAAACATGGAAGCCCAACCAACGGCGCAACAAGAACATCAAGACCATCCTCGGTGATGCAGTCCGAAAAGAAGCTTCAACAATAGCCACCCAAGAGAACAGTGGTGCCGCAACTCCCCTCCCAGAAGATTCAGCAGCATCCACCTCAGGCGATATCACTCCAGCCGTATCTGCAATCAGTTCAACATTACAACCCAATCTTGCGCAAGCATCACGGAATCTGTCGAAGCTGGTCTTGGAAAGGAATATGAGGTCGAATGGCTTCTCGACTGCGCCGAATGCTACGTATACGAATATTGAGTCGGCACCGAGTATGGCGCATAAGAGACATTATTGTGATATTACTGGGTTACCTGCTCCATATACTGATCCGAAGACGAGGCTGAGATATCATAATAAGGAGGTCTTTGGGGTTATTAGGACGCTGGGGCAAGGGGTGGCAGAGCAGTATTTGGAGGCAAGAGGAGCGCATACTGTCTTGAAGTGAGGGAGGGAAATGGTAATTCCACAAATCACGAAAACGAATCTTATGATATAACCAGGAGTAATGGAATTGGAGGAGTTTTGGGACTTTGGTATGTCACGATATTGGAAGGCACAGGTCGGAGGAGTTATTTTTTCCAGGGCAGAATAACAGCCTGAGCAATCCCCAAAACCTCTCGTTCGCAAACAACCCAACCCAAGTCACCGAGTCCTCTGTATAACAAACGTCGCGTTCAAGGTATCACAGTAGTATGTCCGACCGACAAAGTCAAGCTTATTCCACCCATCATTGGCCTTTCAACCAATGGCTCAAGAATTCGCTCCGGCTTAATCGCGATCAAGGATTCTGATATTTGCCTTGAAGATAGACGGGGTACCGAGAACATATTGAATGATAGACTCAGTTACCAGAGCATATAGCTTTGGTCGTCGCGGCAATGAAAGGAAATTTTCGAAGCTCATTCTCCGTTTCCCTAAACCCTCCCGTGAATTTGTGAAAAAGGAATGTGAAATTGAAACCCCAAACCTCCGAGCACTGTCTTTAGCACTGCAAATAACAATGCAAGAAGCGTCTCAAATCCTGGCTGTTATCCAGGAGTGTCAGGGTGAGAGGTCAATTCTGTAGAAGCACTCAAAATAATGTTGTGATGTGATGTTGAAGAAGAAAAGAAAGCTCAACCTTGAACAAAAAAGGAAAGCAGCCCCAGAAAAGAAGCTTTTCTCTTGGCACCCAACAAGCGAAACCAAAGGTGGCGCGTTGAGCTCCAACCGTGCGCGTGTTCCTCCAACAAGACAAGGCCAACTCTCCTTACCTTATCCTGCGACCGAAAAAGATACCACCACTTCAATTGCGCCAGACCACAAACCTCTTCCCATAAACCCCATACGAAACTTCAATTGTGTGCGCCGGAAAGGACAATAAATTCAAGATGCCTTCCATGTGGTTATCTGATTCGCAAAGTATGTTTCCCTTCCCCTACAGAATAAAGGCAGAGGATGGATAGTTTTGCGCCGGGAACTTTGGGGATTTATATTCCATGTTGCAGAAGAGGAGAGGCTAATGAGATTGTGCAATAGAAATCGGGGTAGCTTTTTGCTCAGGTGGTAGGTAGGAGTCCTTTGCGCGCGAGGTTTCTTCAAGTCAGCGCATGAGGTGGCATTTACAGGTAACTGATTTTTGGGGGTACGAATAGGTGGATTCTTTTTAATAGGAGGTGTGATGATGTTCTTTGATCGGGCTATGTATGTTTCCCCTCTCCCTCTTCCCGCTCTCTTTCACAGTTCATAAACTAACAAAAACTAGGTTGGCGATGGGAAATGTACGCTCCTCCTCCCCTCCCCTTCCCTCCCCTCTCTCCCATTTCCTGATCAACCTAACACCTGCGAACTAGATCCTCTTCCTAATCGGCCTAACAATCATAATCGGACCCAAAAAAACAGCTTCCTTCTTCGCGCGCAAACAAAAATTAAAAGGCACAGCGGCATTCTTCGTGGGCCTCTTCCTCATCCTAATGCGCTGGGCATTCGTCGGTTTCCTAGTCGAATTATACGGGATATTCATACTATTTGGCGATTTCCTGGGCACGATATTGGGGTTTGGGAGGAATATTCCGGTGGTGGGACGGTATATTGGGATGGTGGCTGATAGGATTGGGGGTTCAGGTGGGGAGTTGCCTGTTTAAATTGATGAGCAAAGAAGGTTCCACGAGGTCTGGGATTTTCTCATTTGAAAGAAGGAAGATGGGTATGGGAGAGAGGACTTACACGCCGGATGGAGTTATGATTCATGGTGTGAAAGGGGGAGTGTTTGTGATACCCGGGCCTGCGACTGATACCTGGGGACGAAATGTATGTGTTATTAGAGTGTATCATACGGGTTCAGGATTTCCTGGCGTTCGGGTGTTTTTGATAGATGGAATTCTTGAACTGTCGCATAAGCCTGTAAAATAGGACTCCTAGGATGCACCAAAATCAATGTCATGTCATCCAGTGGATTCGAGCATTTTATGGGAGAATTATTTTGGAATTTGAGAGGCATGTGGAGACCCCCAGCCAGAATTCTAACTACAATAGAACGTGTTAACTGGGTTTAAGATGCTTTTAATCTACCAAACCCTAATGAGATGATATTCCTAAAAAGTTAGAACGATTGCTTTTATTGGCCATCTCAAACCCTTCTCCCTACCGGTTTACAAAATCTTGATCACAAAACGAATATAAAGGGCCCAACAAATTCGTTACGTAAGAGTTCATCAATTCATCCACCCTATGTAAAGGCTTATTTCTCCACCCATAGCTCTCCCCTCGCAGTTTTGCAAGGCTATCCACCAGCAGATGTTTTTCACAACCACGAAAAAAGATACCATTCTGATATCCGCCCTACCCACTGCCAAAGAAGGTTTTCCCCATTACGTTTGTGCAGATGTCCTCCGGGAAATACGATATGCCGCCTCCCTCAACCCACCCCCACGCCTAGTCATGTGTGTCTCTTCCTAATATCCTGTGCTGATGAGGTAGTCTGCGAGCTGTTCGACGGTAGTTGCTGCGTTCCCGGCGATCATGCCATCTGCATAGTGTGCGACGAGGATGGCTTGTGTGGTTTTAACAACGACGACTCCTTCTCTGCCCTGATTATTGCAACCATATTAGCATTTCTCCTTTTGGCCGAGGTACAAGAAAGTAAAGAGGCGGGGAGCAGTCCTCGTAAGAAAAGAAAATGTAAACCAACCTTTCTGGCATAAAGACTTCGGCCCTCTGCTTTGGTAAGGACGTATCTTTGACCTGCAACATGTAGTCCATTTGCGTATAGATTGTCGGTTGATCCGCTCAAGCCAGCAACAACTTCCTTCATCTCCTCTGGAGAGACCTATCCATCAAGTCAGCCTAATCCATGTCTTGTATCCTTTGTAGCCATGATCTCTTCGCGCGTTCGGTAGGGTTCGAGATTTCGTGGAGTTGTGAGACGGGAGGTGGGGTTGTTCGGAACATACAGTAAAGTCAGCGCTGGTGGCCCAGACACTGTCACCAGCAGCACTGATGATTGCTCCCTTGTCGATGTGGCCACTGCCTATTAAGCTATAAAGCCATCAGTTTCCAGTACTCGTGAGGCAAGCGTTCGTCCCTTCGTACCTAGAATCAACATATGCTGTTGAGAGCAAGCACGTCAGCGCATTTCCATCAAGGAGGGGTAATCAAAGCCGGCTTTGACCTACCTTGCCAAGACATCTTGAAGGCTATGTGCGCAAGGCTAAAGATCAAGAAACAAAAAGATTGGTGATTTCGAAGTTGGCAGGCGTTTAGATGCTTGAGTCGGTGTTGATGGAAGAAGTTGATTTGACTGGTGGTGTAGGTGTTGGGATAGAGGGGTGTGACGAGAACTTTAGAGGCGGCGGTCGCTTAGTTTGGTGGGGGTGCTTGTCTAAAAATCTTATTCTTTAGCTCCGCAACTTGGAAGTGAATTTCATCATCAACTTTTTGCAGAACTATGATCAATTTACAAGTGCATCTACTTGTACTTTGACTTTTGGCATATATCTCAGACCTTCTCATCCGTACTCCCACCTGTTTGAAATGTTTCTTGCCACAAATCACGTTGTTTCCGTCTTCGTCCAGACAAGGGCAGCCTTGTTTTCTTTCACTTCTTCCGCAATGCAAACATCATGCTTCTCATATTGCTAGTGCATTTGGGTGCAGCAACTCGAGTATTGATCCTTTGTTCTTTTCGATTTTTCCCAATGAACCCCAACGGCTTCTCCGCATTCAATATTGCGAGTGCTCGTAAAGTAGCAGGATTCAATATTGAGTCGGTCGCACCGCCCCGTCCTTTTGGGTCCTGAGGTTGTGGAACGTGGGATCTTGAAGCTTTAATGCTAAATTCGCCATTGGGATTCGGGAAGCCAAACCTGGGACCGCGAAGGCGATTTCATGCACTTTGCCGTCTGCTAAAACCTACGGAATATTGCGAGCTGTGGCGCAGGAGCATCTAGATCTCTGGGAAACTAGGTGTTCACAGAGATTTTTTTCGTTTCTACATTTGCCAACACAGCGATAGGACCGGAGTAGTAACTTAGAGGCCTATTCTCAAAGATAGGAGATCATGGTGGCCCTTAATGCTCTCGAGGATTTCGTCATTTCAGTGATGTGACGCGATAGGCATTTGGGGCCATATCACATGGAGGCTCATTATTGATAGGAAGGGAGGATTATTGAAGATATATAAACATATTCCATCGCCTCCAAAGGAGATCCTTTTCAAGATCTATATTTCTATTCATAGCTCGGCTTTAAATCCATTTGGGGACCGTTTCACCGGATACCCATCCAAAACGTCTTGTCAACATTGTGAAACGGACAACACCAGACACCAAGTGATGATGCTCACTCCAAGCCTAAAGTGCCGAAGCTCAACAACAACATTTAATCTTACATGCAGGTTTATCGGACTTCTACCACCGATGGGGACATTGGGAAGTTCAACCCATGTTGTTGTGGCCTTGCAAACCAGCAGCAATGGCACGAAGACGAGGTTTACGGGAAATAATGGGGCTCAATCCGGAGTGCCAAGTGTTGTTGTTCAATCGGGAGGAGACTCGCACAAGGCTTTTCACGGGCCACGATGGTGTCGGGGAGCGATTGTCAAATCATACGATAAGCGGTTGCTCTTTGATCTCGTCCGGTGGGCGGAGAATTATCGTTCAATAAATGTCACATCATAACAGCACGTCCTCAAGCTCAAGATGCCATCTCATGGTGAGTTTTGGGTGATGATGTTGACAGCACTTGACGGAGTGCATGTCCGATGATTAGAAGTTTGGTAAGTAACAGCCTCACCCGGACGGCTTCAGGGGTGGTGTAAGTTACGCCACCCTTTTCTGCCGGCTGGGAAACCTTTCGCTGTCTCTAATCTTCAGCAACATCTTCATTCAGCACGCGACCCGATTCCTCCGGGAATTCATCCAGAAGGTCTCTCCGGAAGCTGTAATCTTGAAGCGCGAAGGCCAAGAGGCAAAAATGCGCCAGTCTCACGATGCCAGCGATCCATTCTGGCTGATGTTGTCGCCAGCGGTCAAACTTGGTGTAAAATGAAGCCATCGCCAGCCCTTGCAATTGGCGAAGGCCACTGAAATTAATGCGGCTGTTTCTGCACGAAAAGTGATACGCGAAGGCAGGCTGGCCAGACAATTTGGCCCTGTAAGGACTCTGACAGGTGGGCTTGGAAGTTGGAGCTGGCCACCAGGATTCCTGATTCGCAAATCGCGAGAGAATTATCTGCTCAAATCTCCTTCTAGAACCCACCCGCCTTGCGCGCACAACGGTTCCTTCGCAGCGGCAGGCTGACAGTCCTCCTGCTGGTGCGTCTACCATCTCCACAGTTGGCCGATTATGTCGACATGGACCCCTGGTGGCGATCAAATCCCCGGCCCACCTGCAATTAAAGTCGTCGATTGCTCATCCCATCAACTTCAAACAGATCTGGGGCGGGCAAGCCCCCAGGACCCCTCAAACCAGACCTCATCACGGCTTAGTTAACCACAGTCATTTCCGTCAACTTAATCTACTCTTCGCGTTTCCATCCATTCATTCTTAACGTCGCGCTCCCCTTCTTCCTACGCTCTTTCGTCCTTTTGCTGCTTTTTTAGGGTTTCCTGGCGAGCCTGTCCACTCCTTTGAAAACAACATCAGCAGATTCCACACACTCGTTCCCCACCAGCATAAACCTGACTCGACGTTTCAAGCAAGTCTGCTTGTCTTGGGCAACCAATCACAAAGCGTACCACACTTATACCTAGACGGGAACAACGGCGAAGATGCTTTCTAGAATGAATTCCTCTCGACCTCGATTAGGTGGGGTGAGAGGCCGAGACAACGAGTTTCCGGTGCGTGTCACAGATAATGCACTGATGACCGCCCCCAAAAAGTCCCAAAAGTTTGAGTTCGTTCAGCGTGGACGAGAGACACTTCCAGAGAGACCAAGAACCTCGGCCGGACCTTCTTCTCAACCAATTCGGAGGAATGCTAGTAAAAGGGAAACTAAAGACGACCTCCAGCTGTACTTTGATCCCCTCAAGGCTCACGGAACAGGGACAACCTTTTATGACTTCCCTCTCCCAGGATCCCTTCCCACACCAACGCAATCCCCAAAAGAGTCAACTTTGCCACCTCGAAAGTCGTCATTAGCAACCTCTCCTCGCCCGAGCCCGAGTCAACCACTTACACCTGATTCGATGGACGCAAATTCTAATTCTGCAACAATGGCTGTTCCGCCTACTGAGATCGGTATGGCTTTGGGCAGTCCCTCACAACAACCTTCAGATTGGCCTCCAGTATCTCAGCACGACATGTCAAGAACCAGGTCACCCGACATTATGAGCGAATCTGTGGCCAGCACTGCTGCTCCGGCGAAGGCAAAGGGGAGTAGATGGAAGGTTTTTGGGGGATTGTTCGGTGGAAAGAAGCAACCGGAAGCCCAGCAACCATTTTATCAGGTTCAGCCATTGGGTTCCCCTCAACCTGCGGCTTCAGTAGAGGTCAAAATCACAGCAGGGGGAGCAGGTCCTAATAATTTTGGTGAACCACCTGCAGAGGAGGAAGAGCTAAAGATGAGGGGTCGCGGACGAAGTTTCTCTACACGAAAGAACAAGAATGCAATGAAGAGAGCAAATACAGCACCCTCAGTTCCAAAGCCTCCAATGCCCACCCCTGAGATTACGCTGGATGGAGGCCCACTGGAGAACAACAAAGCTGGTGGTCAGTTACTTGATGTCGATATCCCATCTATACAAATGGAACGGTATAGTATAATGTTTGGAAGTGTTCTCCAAAAGACACCCAATAACTCATCGACTTTACTTGCAAGGCGACAAGCGACTCTTGACAAACTCAAGACGGCGAATGCAGCTCTCGCTACCAAGGTTAGTCCCCAGCATTGGTTTTATCATCGGGGCTAGTTTTAATGTATGATTTTTAGGAGCGCGAAATACTAGAAGGTGAAAGACGATTGCAAGGGCGAAGAGCAACCTCACCGGGATTCGCCAAAAGTCCTGGGTTCTCCCTATTTCCCAATACGCCTTCAAGAACAAGCCACAGAGAATCATCCCCTACCAGATCTCGACACAGGCCCTCGGGTTCACTCCAACGTTCGAATACTTCACCCGCAGCCCTTTCTCCTTCTCGTCCTTCATTCGCTCCTGGTCCAGATAATAGTGCACACGTCAATCTCGTTTCCTTACCTGCTGGCACCCAGAAGGCTCGTTCCAGTCTAGATAAGGACAGTCCAACAATGCCAGCTGTGGAGCAAAAAGTCCAAAAGGGGTCAGTTGCGGCTGCTCGTTCGGCGGCTATGTTGAAGCAAAAGGCTGTTGAGCGAAGTTGGTCACCGGACGAATCTCACCTAACTCTCAGTTCACCTGAAAGTGCGGATATTGAATACACTTACTCACCAGATCCAATTACCGCCACCCACAACCCAGCGCCACTGAAACCTAAGCTTGTTGAACCAACTTGGGAAATTATTAATCGATCCGAACAGGCGGCAAAACCACCGACAACCGCATCATCAAATTCCGGGTCTGACCACTCTTATACTGTCTCCTCGTCCTCAACGTCGGCTCTTAGTGTTTCAACAATGGCAACTTCCGTGTCTGTGCCATTTGTTTTGAAGCATCAATCTCCAGAAGCAGCACCCATTGGATCAGCTCAACCACGAAACCGCATTCCAACATCCGCACCTAAATCTCAACACCAACCTTCGGATTCAACCGCGGGCACATCCACAGTGGATGATAATGAAGGTAGACTCAAGGCCGCTGCAGATGTTTCTATTGCTCGCCAAATCTCAGTGTCTCGTCAACAGCGCCAACTCCTCGTTCCCATCAACACGAAGAAGACCGCCTCCAACCAGAGTCTCAACAAAGGATTCTCTGCCAGCCCAGTAGGACTTGCCTCACACAAGAGTCCTCTTGGTGCTGTGGCCGCAGCAGTTTCGGAGGAAAGAGATCGGGAAGGAAGAGGGGTGGATAAAACAGCAAGTCCAATTCTGGGACACAAGGAACGATTAGTAAATGGTGTCAAACCCACAACACCAACTCTTGTCATTGTACCTGGACTAAAAGATAACGAGTGCGTCAAGACATGGGATGGACATACTGCCGCCTCTCCAATCGTCCACCCCGGAACTCTCGTGCAATTCGGCAACAGTATTTCTGAACGAAGAAGGGGAAAGGAGATGGGAGAGATCAAAGTCGGGTTAGCTATCCAGAGAAGTGGAACCTCGTCGAACCGAATCAAAGAAGCTGTCCGAGAAACGCAAGATCTACAGCACCGGAAAAGCGAAAGGGTCATTGTAGAGCGTGTGGGCGTTACTTCGAATTAACGTTTTGGGGTTTTTTTTTTCAAAAAAGTTATTCTTTTTGTCTTTTCGGTGAACGAGGACCCGTTGTGGTATATATTCTTCTTTTGTGGTATAAAGGAGCGGGGGCATAAGTACATACTCTGGCAGTATTTTTTTCCTTTCGTTTTGGTTCATGCATTGGGCATTTTTTAGCGGCTTGGGAATTTGGGGAGTTGTTCTTTTTGTTTCGTTTTGATGATTTTTTATGTCATTGCCCATACGTTTTTTGTGGCACCTTTTTTCATGGGGGGTAGATTTTGGATGTTTTTTTATATGGATGATACCACAGATTACTTTTTACTTGTTTAGTTTTTGATAAAAATTGAAAGACATTTATACATAATGTATTGCTTGAGTGACGTGAGGTGAGAGCTGAAGTTTCAATATTTCAGAGATGAGATAGTTATTTGTAAGTGACCCCAAGCTCTTTGATTTTCAAGGAAAGGGTATTGCGAAAACTCAGGTCTGAGCCATTCCGACCGCCTCTTACTTCTCACTAGATAGGTATCTAGCAACAACAAAAAAGTTGAAAAGACATTAACAGCATGGTTATAGAACCCTAAGCAAATCATCTCAGACTAATTGTATGGAAGGAATATGCGAACCGTCCTAGACTCATAACTAACGTAGAAATTTAGGATAGAGGTATCGGGGAGGTTGAAATAGTTGGGCAAAAGAGGCTAATTCAATCATATATGTAACCACGTGTACCCTTAACTTTCAATATCAAATATTGCATCGCTCCTCGTCCCCATCTCGAGGGTTATTCCGAGGTAAACTTTCCACAGTAGCTAAAAAGTTGAGTACTGCCTTTGGTTCAGTGATCAATATTAGGTTCCTATACACTAGGAACTTGGAAGCACAGGACCTGCTTGCAAACTTGAGAAGAACTTTCTGCCATTGTTTGGTAACTGCCAGAGCAAAATCCCGGAGTTTTTTCTAGCACCTAGTTATCCTTTCCCCGGTAAATGAGGTCTCTCGATTCAATCATTATCCGTACCCTCGCTTAAATCAACACCATAAAAAAGAGCTTCTACTCGCCCCCAAAAACCACTTGAATTGTCCTAGAACGATGATCAAATGACCCAAAGCCCTGCTGTTAGTCGGGGGAGCCGGTTGGTGTTGTGTGGTACCACCCCACAGTGGTCTTACGAGCATTTTCTGTATCCGTGACCCGTAGGCCTATCGATCCACTGGGTCATCTACGCGGCTGATCACCCCGCCGAGTGGGCTCGATATTTTAGATTCCCAATACCCCTTTTGTCTATTTGGGTATAAGTAGAAGATTGCTTGGGTCGAGGAAAACCCGGTATTAGAGGGGAGAATGTGAGAATTCTAGTGAATGTTGGCAGCACGTTGGATTGTGTTTAGAAGGGATCTTGACCTCGCTTAGTTGGATGGCGGAAAAAGAGATTTTTTACACAAAGTCAAGACCACCTTATATTGCAGTTATTTTAGAAGCTGGAGTGGATATCAATCCTGTCAATTGTTGTTCTGGTGACAATAATTTCGCAGTCATAATCGCTAGTTCTCGCAGGCAAATCGACCTTGCTGTTATGCAGCTCTTCAAATTCTTGTGTACATGCGGGATTTTCTGGTCAAGACGCCAGAACACCACTTAAGAATAGGAGCCGTGTGGTCGAGAGTAGGGGAAGGAGCGACCTGTCACGATGTCGGGGTTAGGTGTTGAGGTCTCGTTGAGACCAGGGAGTGAAGAAGGAGCTCGACCACGACCTTGAGACACAAATCAAGCACCGTTTTATGTCGACGTATCGTGTATTACTCTTTGAGTGTCTCACATGTGACTATTAAAGAAACTAAATAATTATGGCCTGGTGTTGGGGATTAGAGGTGGGAGCTATGCGCGCATTCAAAGCTAACTATAGAGGACGGGAGTCCATTTACAGGCCGCCTATAGCACTTTCAGGTTGGAAGGTCACGTCTGATAACTCTGGTCTATCCAGGAGTGGATTTTTGTGTGTTCAATTGTTTTATAATGGTACCAACCTCAACTCAAGACCCGCATTTCATTTAAAGTTGCTCTGTTGATTCGAAATCAGCTTATGATAACGAGCAACGGGTCGGCGAGCTTACACTCGACTCCCTGCAATTTCGAAATCGTTCGGTCTTTAAAATTTTGCTACATGCTAACTTAGAAGTGTCAACCACCTCATGACATAGGACTCGAGGTCGCCCCTTTTGTCTCACCTTAAACTACCATGGAATGGGAGCTCATGATTCTGTAAACTAAGCCCCCCTGTCGCATTTTCTTCTTGTTGCTGAAAATCTATCTAGGGGTGATTCTTTTTGTTAGTGGTCTAGTGATTTTGATTCCCTCTGCGAAACGATATGTCCGCCAACACTGAAGAGCAATGCCAGGCCCCTGACGGTGCGGGAGCAGCAAATTCCGTCCGGCTGCTGGAAGTATCCTGGTCTGCAGAATCAGAGAATCAAATTCACACAAGCCTCTATTTGGGTGATGGCTCTCCCCAAGTCACATATCACCAGCACTTCATGGCTAGTGGTGGAAACCGTCGAGGCCGATAGAAACAATCGATCTCGAAAACAAATTTAAGGTAAGAACAGCTTTTGGGATGAGATACTTACCCAGTGAAGAAGCATACCAGTGCTGAGTGTAGCTTAAAGCGCATTGAGTTTTCTGTGCGTGCACCTCCCATACATTGCAAGGATACATCTAAACAATCTTCATTCAAAATTATTGTACAAGATGGTTTGGAAAATCAAGTTTATTGAAAAGGTTTACTAAGAATGATTTGTATTGACAATCTTTGAGTCTTTTTAGATTTCCCGTAAGTCCTGTACTTTAATTTGATTATTCTAGATTTCTAGTACAATGCTATTCAATGAATGTACTTACAATAATAGCCTCTTCACCTCAATCTGTAACCCACAGTAATGTTTCCAGTAAGTCTTATACTTTTAATGAATTACCTTAAAGTATTAATAAAATATCTTTCAATGAACGTACTTAGGACGAAGATGTCTTTATCTTTGGAAATTCACACTCCATATTGGAAAGGAATTCATGTCACGTGGAAATATTCACTCCAACATCGTGACTTCCCAATTAGGCAAACAAAAATCTAAAGGAACGCATCAAATTCACAATCAAAGGCTAGGCATACTTCCAAATACATGCTATGTGTAAAAGATAATCTCTATTCACTATAGAGTGATGCCTTTGTTTTATGGGTGTCTTGAAGGTGATCTGGCAAAAATTCAGAGGTAGCGGAGTGAAAAGCTTCATGTTGTGAATGAAAATCTCATGCCGCTTTTTCGGACCAGCTAGTTGAGTTGCCCGATCGGCTCCGATTGCTGCCGATTGGGAACAAATCAAAACAAGAGCCTTTCTCTTCCCCTCCAACCTTTTCAACGCGACGCGACAACTCTTCCTCACCTCTCTCTACCCAAGGAAAAGTAGTTCAACCTTCAAACATGGCACCAGGTCTCCATTACCGGTTGCGCGCAATCAAACTCAAAGTTTCTCCGCCATCAGAAGGCCTGGAACTCCCCACAGTTCACGAACTAGACGGCAATTCCAACATGATCCTCCCCCAAACCCCCAACCAAACTCGAACTCTGCCACCTCCCGAAATCCTCGTTACTCCAGCCTCTGATACGTTTTCCGACATCAATTTTGGTACATTCTCAGCCACTGTTAGCGAATCCGAAGCCAATGCGACTTTTACTATCGCGGATCGATTCCAGTCACGCAGAGCTGAAGACAGATTCGTTCAGGACCTCACCCAGAAGATCGTATCGGGCATGAGACAAGCCTCTGACCCCCTCTACAAAACACCAAAAGTCACTGCAGGTACCAAGCGCGCCAGTCCCGAAGATGCTGACATCGATGAGTTGGCCAAGAGAGTCGTGTTGGGAGTCAAGGAGGAGGTTGCTGGATTGATCAAGCGAAAGTCGAGTACAAAATTCAAGAAGAGATCTGGAGAGACAGTAGTTGACGACCTTGCGACTCGTATCGTCCGAGGAATGAGAAATGCTTCTGAGGAGGATCCGAAATTCATGAAGGACTTGTTCAACTTGCGTCAATTGAAGAAGACAGAGGTTGTCACTGATTCTAGTGCTGATTCTCCACAAGTCATGAAGACGAAGAAGTCTGTTGGATTGGGATACAGCCCTACTGTTCCCTTTTATCCCACAGCAAACACAAAGGCAGAGAGTGATGGTGGAGTTGCGCTTGAATACATCAACGACAAGAATGGAAGAGAGACGGGAGGCGACACAGATATTGCTCAAACACCAACAACAAAGATGAAGAAGCCCACTGGTCTAAGAAATCGTATCATCAGATCAGATATGGAAACAGATACTGATTCTAACAGACCAGACACCACTGACTTCGTTGCTCGTCGTATGATCTCTCAAGCTTTAGGGGTCAAGGTTGAACAGAAGAAGGACGACAAGACAGTTGCTTTCAGAGCGGCCTTGAGAATGAACAAGAAGATGGATAGAATGTCTAGTTGGGCCGAATTCTTGAGCAAAAACGACATGAAGATCTATGAGCTTGAGGGTTGAAGGAGGAGCGATATGTTTTGAAAGGAGTCTTGTTGTCTTGTTGTTTTGCAGAAAGTTGTGGATGTTGCTATGGAACAATGAGATGGGATACTTGCTTTGCTTTGACCAAACGTAAAGATGTATATCGATGGAATTATGGCTTTGCTTATAAAGGCCATGTATCTTGTCAGAGGGACGAACAACCTGGAACTGCCAGGGAATATATGTACGCTTTTCAGGGAAGAACCCACGGGAAGAGCGGATTCAAAACTTCACAGACAGCAATTAATAAAGCATGTTTGTTTGAGCATTAAAGGTTCTTGAATTAAGCCAGAGATTACCTGACTAAAAGCTACCATAATTTCCTCCCATTCATTACTCTTCCACATTTCATTATCGTGATCTTATCTAACATATCCAAACACTTACAACTTCTCAGGAATAGTTGCACTCTTCTCATCCAACCCGGAAGGGTGAGCCTCCTTCTCAGCATGCGTATCCTGATACGCAGGTGTAACAGCTCTCTCAGGGTCATGAGACTTGGGACGGTTAACAGCCTGAACATGCTCCCCATCAAACTTGGCCTGGGGCAATAAGTTGAGACTATCCTCCTCCTTATCAATCTTCATGTTATCGGCATAGAAGAGAATACCGCCGATGGCAGCAATGACAGCCACGACTCCGTAGTTCCAAACCAACAATGGATCTTCTGCGAGAGCGACCAAGGCTTGGGATAGAGCGGAGGAAATGGCGCTCATGAAGAGGGAGAAGGCTTGGATACTGGATCGCATGTTGACTGGAGCTTTGGTAAAGGCGTATTCGAGGGAGGTGATAGATGCCATAATCTCGGAGACACCTATCAAGCCGTAAGGAATAACTTGAACCCAGACGGTGATTGGGGCTTCGGCTCCTTTGATATCGCAGTCGTTGGGTCCATCTCCACAGGGATGAAGTTTGTAGATGTAGTATTGGGTGACGGTCGCGCTGACCATGGCCATACTGGCCAAGAAGAAACCGATAGAGATCTTCTTGATAGGAGTGAGGTTGATCTTAGCCTTCCGGAGGGCTGGGTAGACGGCACGATCCATAATTGGGATCAAGGCGACAATGAAGAGGGGGTTGAGATTGTTGACGATATCATTGGGTACTCCCGCGAGACGCATAGTCGCTGCTTGAGAGGTAAGATTGTTGGTCATTTGGTTGTAGGCGAGCCAGTATAGAGGATACCAAAGGAACACTCTGCAGGCCAAGAGACCACGACGAACTTCGTCTACCCAAGCATCATCGAAGGTCATCCAGACAGGCTTGTTGGCACCGAGGCGAGATGGCATGGAGCCTTCCCAGAATCCTGGCGCCTTGAGGTTTTTGCGTAGAGTAACTGGGTTCCATGACCAGTGCTGTCCAATAGCATGCGACCATAGTTTGAATGCCTTCGCAATAACCGATCCTTGGGGTTTGTACAAAATGTATTTGCTTTTGCAAAGGAACACAATTGTTGGGCAAAGACCTGTGGCTCGTTAGCATTGTATCAACATTGGATTTAGTTCGAAAACTTACAAAGCATGAATGTTGGTAGTAAGAAAGAAAGCCAGAAACCGACATATTTCTCAGCGTACACCATTGCGATCGAACCAACTAATGAACCGATGTTGATCATCAAGTAGAAGTACAAGTATACACGAGAAATGGTGACAGCAGGATCCATAATAACCCGTTCTCCGCTTTTGAGAGTCTTGACACGCATGACGGTTTCGGTACCTGGAGGATGTATGTCAGCATGTCATATTTATCTGCCCGTTTCGCGCAACTTACATTGTTCTGCAATAAGAGGCGAGATATTGGATTTGAAACCACCAACACCCATTCCCATAATTATGATACCGATAGAGAAACAGGCGATAGCACTGTTGGGGTGGACAATGACGGGAGGAATTGCTGAAATGATAAGGATGATATGCCCGATAATAGCAACACCGCAAGCCACTTGAATTGTCTTGAATCTGCCCCAATATGTGTCTGCAACATAAGCACCGGCTAATGGCATCTGAAGAATTGTTAGTTGAGGTGGTACAAATCACGAGTCGAGAAACCTTACAATGTATGACCAGAAAGCGTTGAAAGTCGTCAACCCGGTGGAGGCACGCTGACCCAAACCAAGTGCTCCAGATTGTCCATCGAAACCAGCACCAGTGTTGGAACCCTCTGGCATGTCTCTCTGAATGAAATTGACGACTAGAAATTGTTAGCATCTTTCCGGCCATGTATCGCCAAGTAACTTACAAACTGCAGTTGTTCCATAGTACGAAAATCGCTCGCACATCTCTACAAAGGCAATTGTGTATGCGGCCCAAGGAATTTGACCAGACACTCTGCGGAGAGTGGCCAATTCCTCATCGGTAGGGTGATCGAACTCATCTTCTGAGAAGCTTTCTGCTGTTCCGATGGGAGAGACGGCAGTATCTTTGGTGACGTGGGCCTTGGCCACCTCGACGGTTTCGAGATCATTGGCAGCGTTCATGATGGCGACGATGAGGAGTAACGAAAACTGATAGTACCTGGGTAAACACTCCTAGGGAAATCGGATCATATATTCATTTTCGAACGTATGCGAAGCGTGTCTGCGCCGCTCCTGGTATCTTCATTGCAGGGCATGTTGCAGTGCATTTGCCCTCGTTTCTTATCACCTCCCCGATAGGGAAGTAGTACAAGCTCCGAGGCAAAGCGCTCGTGACATTTACCAGCGGCTCGATTGTGTGATATCTCAAATACGGAGCCAAGACGTTGGGATGGTGGGACTAAGAAAAACATGGGGAGGGGGGAGAGGGAGAAGCGAACCAATGG
The DNA here is from genome assembly GCA_037952655.1 of Hymenoscyphus sp. LP001. NCBI lineage: Eukaryota > Fungi > Ascomycota > Leotiomycetes > Helotiales > Helotiaceae > Hymenoscyphus > Hymenoscyphus sp. LP001. The sequence continues at coordinate 21,368 of JAPZOX010000494.1, forward strand.
TCGGCAATCTCCAAACCTCGCCGCAGGGATATTGTTTGATTCAATATAATAACGGATAAAAGCAGAAGGTCCCAAAAGGGCCAAGATAAAGAACGACTGGGTTGAGGAGGACCGGGAAAGGCTGCTTCAGACCCTAGATATGCATGCAAGATTTTACTGGAAGAAGTGAGGCTTGGTAAAGGATAGCAATTGGTAAAAATTATTGTGCCAAGGGGTTTGAAGGTGTGCCAAGCACCGAGACTATGGAGCAGGATCGGCAGAACGAATCAAAGCTAGAGAAAAGGAGGGGTATAGCTGAGATGGGGAAGCAGAATTACACCATCAAAAGGGGTTTTTTGGTGGCAAAGAAAAGAGGTAGAGCATGGAAGCCTCAAGGAAGCAATTGAGCACGCAGAACAAGCTGCAGTAGGCAAGCATCGCATCTATGGAACTATTGCAAAGACGCCGCACGGAAGACTTCCCCCATGTATCTAGCGCGACTGCAGTAACCTGTATGAAGATCCTTGAAAAAGCGGCAGAGTACAACGATAATTCCAAACGGTCTCCTCTATCGAAATTATCGCGCCATTCGCCACTGCGAATAACAAGCCTTCCATCTCTCACCAAATTTGCTTGGCTAGACACAGAAGGCAATCGCAAGTTGATAAGACGCTTAGAAGAGGCACATTTGTTTGATCAACGACAATCTAGGCAATCTCATTGCTCCAAACTGATATTTCTCAGCTAGGGGTTGCTCGGTGTATTTCTGTAGAGAGAGTTGCTGTAGGGTTGTCATTGGTGGCCGAGAAGGTGCAATACCTAGGCCGGCGATACCGCTAGAGCTAGGGCTGATAACCAGTTTCATGGGAATGGATCAACCGGGAAAATGATGATTGTGTCCTTCGAAATGTTCGAGAAGCTCTTGTCGAAGTGTTGATTGACGTTATTAACGGGGCGGGACGGATGAATCTAAAGCCACTCCAGCAAGCCACAGGTACTACCGATATCACGTGATCTCAATCAAACTCTGCATAGGTGGCATAGGTATCTAGCGATCCCCTTCTTTTTTCGCAAGAGTCGATTCTCAATTGAATGCAATGATGTTTGATGTAGAGAGTACGGAGTACTCGAGTTCATTCCGTTGGACCGGAGGCTGAGAGCACGTGTCTTTTTCCAGCCCCCTTTTTTCTTCGTTTTCATCCCAAGCACATTCTCACATCCAACAAGAAACCTCTTTCCATCACCACGAGCATATGTTGTTGAATTTGCGAAAGGAAAGTTTTCTCTCAAGAGAGGTTCAATCAAGTACAGTGGAGCCTGGAGGCTCTTTCTCGTGCTCGGAGGATTGCGAAGGATGAACCACCTTCGACGACTCGAAGAGACCAATCGCGGACCAAGAGCTAATACGGGCAACCCCGTATATCCAACGGATTCCCAATCATTTCACTCTAGCCGCTTTTTCTGTGCCTCTCTTGGCAGTGGCAATCACGTTGCATTCCAATGTTGGTCTTCTCATAGGCTTGCACTACGTACGTACTGGATGTACTTGCTATGCGAAGGTTACTTTATTTGGTTGCCTGTTCGCGATTTTTCCGGTTGGATTTTGACATTTGACATTATCATTCTGGATCCATACTTTCCCTCCCTTTTTGGTTTTGATCATATCAGTATACTTTTTTTCGTGTCAGTCAGTACCGGTGTCAAAAAAGGAGACGGTTTTTGGCCTGTTTATCAGTATCATCTAGAACCATGCCACTTCTTTGTCCACTACTAAATTATATGGGTGTTGGTTAAAATAGGCATGTTTATCTTAGTGCACCCTATTTGTAGCATGTATATGTTGCCGCTGGACGTCCAACTTTCTAGTTCAATTACCAAGGACAACTGATCAAAGGACCTGGTTCTAAAATGTTCTAAGTTCCTAGTAATTGCTTGAATTTCCTTAAAGTTGGAGCAACAAGACCCAGGTAGGCAGGTACCAACCTGAAGTATTTATTGACGCTTTTGATGCCTATCGCGAAGAAATGTTGATCCTACTAGTACTTTCCGGACCTCTTTTTGTTTAGCGAGCTACAAAATTATATTCTGTTATACCTGCCCATGTTCTTTTGTAATAGTCATGATACAATAGTATCTTGGTCTATATTAAAAACTCTGTGTCACCATCTGTTGGTATGACTTGGTCATAAATCTGCCTGGTTGCATATGCGTATTGTATTCTCTGTGACTATTCTAGGTACTCGAAGTACGACTATTTATGCTTGTGCTAGCGTGGTACTAGCGTGCTAGTCACGTGGATGGATATGAGTCAGAGGCTCATTCACCCATATAACGACACCATCATTCCAGCTCGTAAATCTATACCTTCGTATATCTCTACCAGCGTATGTCTCTTTCCTCGTATGTCTTGTAGCTATCCATTGGATGAGAAAACTTATATCTGCATTCTCGTTAAACCACCCACAGAATGAGATGCAAATTCCAACAGTCGCTGGGTGACTTGGATTTCTCGAAATGAGCCACAATGAGGCTGAATCTAGAAAGTAACCATCAAGGAGAGCCTAGATTGACATAAGAAGTTGCAACGTGCCATAAATTGGTTGAGAGGAACAATTGAGTGGTAAACTTATACCTCACGGATTTGGCTGAAATATTTCCGTCCTACACTGAATTTAGTTGTGGGACACCCCGCATTTTCGTGAGTCACTACCTACCACCTAACCTACCTACCTACCTACTTGTACGTATAACAACTGTTTGTTTTATATATCTCATGTAGTGTAGTTCATCTACTCGCCTATACCGGATATCTTACATCAGCATGTCTGACACCCTCATATCAAGCCAGCTTGCGCAGAAACCTCCAGACCAAGGCTTGCTCCACAAGTTCCACCCATCATCACCGCGGAGAAGCACAACAAATTGGAAGTATTGGTAATGGGTGAAACAAACCCCCAATTTGTCGATATATATGATTCAATTCCCAGTTTCGTTTGACCCTCTCATCGTCAGCATCAAAAACTAAATCGGTTCAATTACACATAAAAAATAAAATACACAACAACCCACCCCAAATAACCTCATGAAAGCCAACCGAGCAAGGCAAACCAGAAAAATGCCCCGTCTCCAAATTCGTTACCCCTGGACTACCAGTCCCCTCGTCCTTAATGCGCCCATGGCCGGTTTTGCCGGCGGTCGTCTCGCCGCACAAGTTTCTCTCTCAGGAGGTTTCGGATTTATAGGATTCTCTTCCTCTCCCTTAGCCCTCTCCGAGGAATTGAAAATGGCATCTTCCGTCTTCTCTCAAAGCTCAAAGTTTGTCGAATACACCCAAAGCACGCTCCCCCTCGGAATAGGCCTCTTAAACTTCCTCTGCAAACTAGAAGATTAGCTCCCCGTAATCCAGGAATACAAACCAAAAGCCGTGTGGCTCTTTGCTTCTCAAACAACCTCTGGTTATTCCGAGTGGATTAACAAGATCCGTGAGGTCACGCGCGGAGAAACAAAAGTTTGGGTGCAAATTGGTTCTGTAACCGATGCTCTTCAGCTTCTCAAAGAGGGGAAACCGGATGTCATTGTTGCTCAAGGGATAGATGCTGGAGGCCATGGGTTTGCGAGGGGGCAGGGGTGATCAGTTTAATTCCTGAGATGAGAGATGCGTTTGATGAGAATGGATTTCAGGATACACCGATTGTGGCTGCGGGAGGAATTTCCGAGGGGAGAGCTGTGGCTGCTGCGTTGTTGTTGGGTGCTGAGGGGGTGGTTATGGGAACTAGGTTTTTGGCATCGGAGGAGTGCGTGCTTCCCAGCAAGGAGTACTTGGATACCATTCTTGGTGGGTCGGATGGGGGACAGTATACGTTCAAGGACGCAGTTTTCGATAATTTGAGGCAGCCGAGTATTTGGCCTAAGAAGTATGATGGGAGAGGAGTTGTCAATGGGAGTGTCAAGGACTATGATACCAAAATTGGATACGAGGAGTTGAGAATTAAAGTCAAGGACGAACTAGAGAATGGAGAGGAAGGAAAGGAGTATTCGGTGGAGGGAAGGTCTGCTGTATGGGCTGGCACTGGTGTTGGGTTTGTGAAGAAGGTCATGAAGGCGGAAGATATTGTGCATGAGGTAAGGAGTGAAGCCGCGAAGGCACTGGTAAGTACGAGAAGCCTCCTGTAAATTATGGATAATTTAAAAGTAATGAGGTGTGTATTGCATGCATATAATGAAATTATTTCTTCTGATGTTTGCTGTTGCACAAGGAAAGCGGGGAAGTGAGGCCAAAAAAGTTGCACTCAACCCGCCGTCATTATACAGTAAGCACTCGTTTTTTTACGAAGTCAAGGGACTCATAGGTGTTCTTGATGGATAAATGAGCCTTATTAATCATAATAAAAACTTATAGAGGGGAAGATCCTTTTTGTATTGCATTTTTCTTGCGGGGTCTCTACTCGGTGAGCATGTTCTATGAGGTTATGGGGTTTTAGCCGTTCTCCTTTGTGCAACGCGGAGATAATCAATTGCAAAGAAGAGAGTCAAACTCGGCACTTTAGTACCAGTGTTTATAAAAGAGATCGAATTTACTTTTTGCTTCTGTTTTTGAATTGCATCAGTAAGACTTATAATTTACGTCGCCAACTGATAGAAAATCAGACCATCATGGCACGCACAATAATTTCCAACCGTATTTTCGTGCCGCTTCTCTTTCCAATAGCAATTCTCGCTCAGATACAATCAATAAATCCAGCGGAGGCTCTACTTTCATCAGATTCCCCTACAACCGGTGCACCAGTATTCGAATACGAAAGAATCCAACTAACCGACGAAGTCGTGCGAAGGATCCACAACCAAGAAAGCATTTCAAAATATAGCAATCTTTTCACTTTTGGGAATCTTTCCAACACCATACCGGTCGTCAAAAATGAAACGTGCAAGTCCTTTCCTGGTGATTTATCCTGGCCAGACGAAGATGTATGGGCTATCTTTGACGGCCTTCTTGGAGGAGCACTTATACCTACCATCCCGAGTGCAGCACCTTGTTATCAGAATTGGGGTTTGTATAATGAGTAGAAGTGTGCAGCTGTGATTGGAAACTGGACGAATCCTTATTTTCTGTACGTATTCTCCTCATCAACGAAATGTTTTCCTCGCTAATCTTCAAACTAGCGAAGCAGACCCTACATCCGTCGCCTTCCCCATTTTCCAAGGTCGTACTTGTCTCCCAACGAGTAATCAAAATCTCACTTATACACTTGGTGGCTATCCAGCTTATGCAGTTAATATCAGCAACTTTGCTCAGATACAGCTAGCTGTTAATTTTGCTCGCAATGCTAATATACGGTTGGTGATCAAAAATACGGGACATTGTTACTTGGGGAAGGCGGGTGGTGCTGGGGCCATGAGTGTTGGGACACATACTTTGAAGAACATCGAGTTTATTGAGGATTATAAAATTGAAGGTTATGCAGGGAGGGCTTTGAAGTTGGGTGCTGGTATTAGGATTAGAGAGGTTCACTTTCTGGCTTGCACGGAATGGGTGCTGATCACGTAAGTTGAGAACAATTGGTATACTTGATTTCTCAACCCGAAGAAGGGAACTAACTTCAAGATCACAAAATCTAGGTCATGGCTCTTGAAGTTGTAACCGCAGATGGAAAGAAAAACACTGCCTCTTCAACAAGTTACCCTGATCTTTATTGGGCACTTCGTGGCGGGGGAGGCAGTACTTTCGGAATCGTAACTTCGATGATCGTCCGTGTCCATCCAAAAGTGCCCATTACATTCTCCTCCTTCTCTTTCAACTCAACTCTTGTCGGCAAAGATGTATTCTGGTCAGGAGTCAGAGCATACTTTGAACTCTTTATCCCCTTCACAGATGCGGGAACATATAGCTACTTCTGAATTTACAACACAAAAAGCACATTTTGCATGGATATGAAACCCTTTTGGGCACCAAACCACACCATTTCTTCCTTTGAGGAGTTGGTTAAACTATGGTTTGATAAACTTACTGAATTGGGAATTCCCTTCACCCCAGCAACAAAGCATTACGATGAGTTCTATCCGGCATTTGACGAAGCGTGCAGACACATCGAATGTCGGTGGCTGGATAGTTCGACCCGGCAATCGTCTCTTTCCTAGGGAAAACTGGGAAGATCCCGAAAAGTTCAACAAGACATTCTCCACTCTCCAGAAAATAAGCGAGAGTGGATATCGATTCGGGGGATATCATCAAGCACCACGCAATCGAGCAAACGTTTCCAATACAGTAAGTACAGCATGGAGAACTGCTATTGCATTCCTTATTGTTGGTGTTAATGTTCCGGGGGAGGCCACGCCTGCTGAAATGGGGGCTGCTTCGGATGAATTGAGAAGTGGGGTGTTGGGACTACTGAGGGAGGTTGCGCCGAATACGGACGGGGGAGGGAGTTATTTGAACGAGGCGGCTATTGAGGAGCCAGGTTGGCAGAGTGCTTTTTATGGGGGGAATTATCCTGGGTTAATGGAGTTGAAGGAGAAGTGGGATCCCAAGGGAGTTTTTTATGCCACGACTGCGGTGGGGAGTGAGAACTGGATTGTGTAGGATGGAGATCAAGAGGTTCAGACTCAGATTGGGAGGCTCTGTAGGAAAGTGTAGGTTTATGGTGTTTTTGAAATAGAATGATGTGTGTAAAGTTGCGGGGATGTGGGTACGGAAGCCAGTAGATGGTAATATTCTGTCATCGTGATGATGGTAGTGTACAAGGATTCGACTACATTAGCCGTATATATATAAATATATATTGTGACATATGCAAAGTAAACGCAAAAGATTGTATGAAATGGAAATAAAACTTTAGGTTCTGGGTAACATAAAAAAGGGGCTTTATGGTAATAAAAAAAGTGCCGAATTGAGGCACACTGCTACCCAAATAAAGCCACCACGACTTCTTGAAATATCAGGAAGTAATGGAGACTTTTCTTATATTTTTACGTCCTTAGTTGACCTTACTGTACTGTCTTGGGGTGCAGCTTTTGGTAGGGCTGTCTGAAATGAAAAACCAGAGAAAGACATCTTGAAGGGCCTCTAAAGTGACCGCTGTACCTTTCAGAAGCATGAAAGGGGACATTGCGGACAGAAAATAAGTACTACTTTAGCCAAAGTATAGTTACCCAAGATTATTTTGAATAAAAGAAACAGGGAGAGCAAGAAGTGCTGCGAGTTGGTGGTGGACAACAAAAGCTGCAGTAAATACAGTCGCCGTCAACAGCTATTAACCGAGTCCCCGTTTTACACCAAAACACGGGGTTTTAGCGTTACAATTAAACACTATAGAGTACTATTTAAAACTACCACTTCCTAGACATTTAATAATTCAAATACATTACTAACTTTTATATAACGTGGTACACCAGGACCCCGGACACTTTTCCTTACCCTACTACCTAGATATAAGATTAAATTACTATAACATATAACATTTACTTAAACTACTTGAAATCTGATAAACTAATTACATTTATAGCTTTATAACACGTTCGCGTATTATAACTACTCTTTCTACAAGTTCTATAACATCGAATAGTCAATTACTCCTTATTTTGATCACCCTTCCTAGAACACTTATCCTTTTATACTTGCTCCTTAGTATCCCGCTAAGCTAATATGTCCTGTACATCCTCTATAGTAAGTACACTTCCTTAACGGACCCGGGTCTTTTTAGCCCTACGACGTTTGCTAAGTACCTTATTTACCTTATAAAGAGTCTAGACTTCGGCTATTAATAAAGTCATCTTATAAGCTATTATCTCTATACCTTTAGCTAATATAGCTACTATCTTGAAAATAGGGGTTAGTAAGCTTCCTTAATAACGTATAATACGATTTTTAACTAGAGTTGTTTACAAAAGAGCGTTAGTTAGGTTATAAGGCGTCTAGGAGACCTAAGAGTTAGTATAGGCTAATAGGGTGCTTGGGGGTGTTAGAGTCCGTAACTTAACATCTAGCTTAGAGATTATAGCCTAAGGATCTAGAGGTACTAGACCAGCTCTATAGAACCCGGCTTTGGCGTTTTAGGTTATAATTAACTGATTATAAGCTATATAAAAGGCTATAAAGAATTCGACCTTAGTAATATAATTTATATAAGCTTTGATAAAGGTCTTAATTTAACGTCTATATATATATTTAAGAGTACTAAAACATCTAACATCGAGTAGCTAGGTTAAATAAGATAAATAAGGAGGTAGTGTAACGGCACGAAACGGATACTACTACAAAAGAGGCATATGGAAGTGCGTTCGATAGAATGACATATCCGAATACTAGGCTCTGATACGAAGGAAAAGACCAAATTAGTCTTTCCTCAAGAGAGAGTAAGGGCATCTATATACAAGAGGGCCGGACAATAACAAAAGTCCGTACCGATCCGGCTCTGACAATTCCGAAACCAAACCTGTACCGTAATCCTGTTCCGTAACCATCTGTGCCGTACCATACTCGGCACGTATTCTTGGCTGTTCCGATGGCTCGGCAATTCCATCAATAGCTGGCTATCACAGGTAGATAGAGAAGAATTATATTGTTAGCTTTATAATACTCTTGAAATGTAGCTAATTCGTAGCTTTTATATCTATCTAGTACTAACATTCGATATAGCCTATATATACAACCGCGAGTATATTTATTAAAGTGTTCTAGCTATTTAAGACCTATCTTATTATTAGTCTATCTATTACTTATCGGCTTTATAACCTAATTATATAGTAGGCCGCCCTTAGTATACTAACTAGTAAGGTGGTTTTTTACTTTAACTACTAAAAATAGCGGTATACTTAAACTCTCTCTATTAATATATATAATTACTATAGCCTATTCTTAATTACTAGGTTAAACAGCTTTGCCTTTACTACGTCGATCCGCGTATATAATAACTATAGCAGAGCTAATTATATCTATTATAAAGCCGGTCTCGTTAAAGTTTTAAAAGTCGTAGTCTTAAATACTATATTTCGCTTATATATTCTCTACTAGCTAGAACTATGCTCTAATAAGCTTAGAATCTTTATATAAGGCTCTTTGAAAGTCGTAAACACGATTAAAACACGTCTTTAACTCTAGACGTCGTTGTATAAAGTATTAAGCCTAGTTCTTTCTAACGCGTTATCCTTTATACGACTCTAGTATATGATTTACTATATCTTCTATACTAGCTAACTAAGGCCTAAATCCTCTTATATCTAGATTAAATATATATTAAATAATCACTTCCTCCTCTAGTTCAGTTAACTTATAACTTGCTAGTCGACGTTTACTAAGAGTTATATAGCAGCTTATTCTATTAGAAAGCGTAGATTTAAGTACTTTATATATCTTAGTAGTAGTATAACTACTAAGTTTTTTTGTTATTTAAATAGCTTCGATAGCTAAGATAATTCGTACTTCTTAGGATTAGGTTTCTATTACTAATTATTAAGAATTTGTATATTAAGGTTAGGAGGTAGTAGAGTAAGGAAAAGTGTTCGAGAGTCTAGAGTGTCCGAGGTCCGAGTTGTAATAGCCTGCTATTAAGAATAAGAGTTGCTAAGGTTGTATACGTACTAGATAGGATACGGTTTAGGGTATAAGAATATCAAGGGTTAAGTAGATATAATAGCCCGCTATTAAGAATAAGAGTTGCTAAGGTTGTATACGTACTAGATAGGATATAGTTTAGAGTATAGAAATGCTAAGGGTTAAGTAGAATATAAGGATTACGTATTCGAGTATTAGAATGTCTGGTTTAGACCTCCGAGTCTATTATTATTATCTGAACTCTTTTGTATATAGATGCTCTTACCCTTAGTATTAGGAAAGGTTAATTTAATCTTTTCCTTTATATTTAGAGCCTAGTATCTAAGTATGTTATTCTATAGAACGTACTTCTATATACCTCTTTTATAGTATTATCTATTTTATACTATTATATTAAAAGATTAAATTCTTCTTACTAGAGACGGCCTATTATAATATCTTACTAAGCACGTTAACGTCCTACATCGAATTCGATTTAGCCTAGATTCGGATTAGTATAACGACAACCTTAAATTACTAGTTTATAGACAGCTAGTAATATTAGGGTTTAATATCTGTTAGTTAGCTAGTAAAAAGCGTATCCTCTAATACGTTAAGGAAGTAGAAGACGCTAAGGATTCCTAAGACTTTAAATAACCCTCTCTATATAGAGATTACTATATAAGGTTTAGAAAGTCGATATTAAGTTACCTAGAAGGCTCCCGAATCTACCTCTAAACCCTCTCTAACGACATCGAGTATATTAAACTAAGAAGCGACCCTAGGTCCCTCCTAAGCTCTACTAGAGAGCGTTAAGCAACCTACTAGGGAAACTAGTAGGCCCCTCTCCGAATACGCACCGAACTATACTCGTATACCTAAACCTAAAAAGTTAAGGAATAACAAAGGTAAGGGCCTAGCCTGAAACCTTAGAGACCTACGAGACTTTTCTAATATAGACGAGATACGAGGTATAGTATAAGGATTAGAAGAAGAACTTTGAAATAATAACTATTAGTTTAGATAGTTAGAATCTATTATAAAAGAACTCTAAGAATAAACTAGAGTCTCTTAACCTTCTTAACCTAAAACCAACTATAACTCTTCTTCTATTTCAAACACTATACTAGACCCCTTTCGCTTAAGGAGCGAACCTGCCTCTAATGCCTTCTCTTAATAGTAGACTACTCTATATAACCCTAAATATAGTCTAAATACCTTCTAATCTACTAAAAGTAAAATCATAGAAAAAATTAAACCTTTAGACAACGGTATATTACCTATATACTAATAATAGAAGATATTAGTACGTAATAGACTTCTAGTAAATACTAATTATTATAATATAAGCCTAACTTGAAAAGCTCTTATCTAGAGAACAACTACTAGAATTGCTAGGAACTATCTTAAGCCCCGATACTAGTCTAAGTCGATTTATATTACTTTCTACGATTATTAAGATATAATTAAACTTTTAGATTTATATTTCTTAACTAGATATAAGATAGAGGATATATAGAACGCTTTCTAGGCCTTATAGATAGGTAGAAAAGATTATACTAAAGAAACGTTTACTAACTTTAGAGGTTGCTTTTTAAGTATAGCTATACTTAGAGAGATACTAGAGTTAGAACGATTCTTCTATATATAAGAGAAAATTATACTATAGCTACGAAACTCAGCTACTATACTTAAGAGACGTTAGAATTATAACTTTATTAAAATAGTAGTAGATCTCCTAGCTCTAGATAAGGAACGACGCTAAAACGCTAAGTTATATATAGCTAATATAACTAAGCTAGTTAGTATAAACACTTCGGTTAAAAAGACTACTTTTTAATCCTTATCTAGTTTAATACTAAAACTCTTACTACTTATAAGCGGATCCTTCTCTACTATTTAGACTACTTTAAGGATATTTAAAACCACCTCTACTAGCGAACGCTAAAAGACTCTAGACCGAGTCCTAGCTAGTACGACGTACTACTACTATAGTAAGCCTAAGTACTATAAAACCGACTGCTCTTAGCTACCTAGTATTAAAGAAATAGTCTAAGAAGCGGACGAAGATAACTTATAAGTCCTTATAAAGTACCTTAATTCTGTCTTAAATTAGAAGGAAAACGAGGTAGTCTAGATAAAGACTCCTTCCTAAGCCTACGTAAATATAATCTATCGAATCTTAACCTTTCTAGACTTATAGAAGGAAACTAATTCCTTATAAATATAACACTTAGTATATATAGATATAGTGTTAAAACTCGAGCTTTAATAGATATAGAAGCGAATAGATTCCTATTCTTAAATCGACCCCTAGCTCTATAGCTATCCTAATTATTAGGTATATAGATTCGAAAACTAGCCTACTTAGTACTTATTCGTAGATATAATAGTAGTATTAAGAGTAAAGTAATATAGTTTATATAACTATATTTAAATCTAGATTAACGTTATATCTAAAACTGCCTCTTTATTATCCTAGACCTTAGATAATAAGACCTAATTATTAGAAATAAATAGTTAAAACATTTTAATATTCTTCTTAACTCTACTAGGAATTAACTTATTTAGCTAGCTAAAACCTTACTAACTCCTTACTTTAGAAAGGAAATCTTACTTTCTCTAACTTCTAGCTAGAACTAGAAGTCTTATTTAAATATATAGTTAGATACGAACTAAAGGGATTACGCTCTCTATTAAGATAAAAAGCAAAGGAATAGTAAGCTCTTAGCTAAGTTATTACTATTATTTATAATATTAACTCCTAATATCTACCTCTCTAACTCTGCTTTAAATACCTTCTAACTTACTAGTATAGCTTAGATAGATTAGATCTTATACTCTTTTATTAGTAAAATAAGTACGAATGCTTTATATTTTAATATAAAGCGACCTAATACTAAGTTCTTTATAATAAGTATCTATAAATTAGATTAGATCATCGACGAAAGATTAGCTCTACTCTTAGATAACGCTAAGACTATAGACCTAATATAGTCCTAACTCTCTTAATATTACTCGTTGTTCTAGAATGTGTTCTTAAAAGCAGCCTTAGATAAACTTCTCTCTTACTATATATATAACTATAAAATCATCTTAAATAAACCTCTTCTTATCTTCTACTCCCTATTATATTAATAGTTAACTATAGAGCTATAAGCAACGAAAGAGTACCTTATTAATAATTTAAATAAAGGATTTATCGTTAATAGTAATAGTCTTTTCGCCTTACTAGTACTCTTTGTTAAAAAGCCTAATAGTAATAAGCTATAGTTCTATATTAATTATTAGAAGCTGAATACTCTTACCTAAAACGACCCCTACCTAATTCCTTATATTAACGAACTCCTTTTAAGATTAAGGAAAGCTAAGATCTTTACTAAGTTAGATATATACTAAGCTTTCTATTATATCTAAATAGACCTAGACTTAGAAGAGATAACTACGTTTAGAACTAGGTATAGAATATATAAATATAAGGTCTTTCCTTTTAGACTCTATAATAGACCTACTACCTACTAACGTTATATAAACGACGTCTTAATTAAATATCTAGATAACTTCTATATTACTTACTTAGATAATATATTAATTTATTTAGATAGTATTAAAGAATATAAGAAATAAGTTAAGAAGGTTCTAAATCAGCTCTAAGAAGTAGGACTCTAAGTAGATATTAAGAAAAGCGAATTCAGTGTTACCTAAGTTAAATATCTCGGTTATATATTAACTACGAAAGGACTCGAAGTAGACTCTAAGAAAGTAGAACCTCTACGAAACTAGGTCTAACCTAGTACTATAATAGGTGTAAAGTCTTATCTAGGCTTTTATAGATTCTATAGATAATTTATTAAGAACTTTAGTAAAATCGTAAAACCTTTAACTACTATAACGCGGCCTTTAGAGCTATTTTAGTAGATATCTAAATATAAAGAAGCCTTTAAAGAATTATAGATCTAGCTACTCTTAGTTTAAGCCTTATACTACTTTAACTCTGAATATCCTATAAAGCTAGAGATAGACTCTTCTAATAGAGTAATAGTAGGTATATTCTCTTAATAATATAGTAATTATTAGTATCTTATAGGTTTCTATTCCTACGTCTTAGTTAGATATAAAACGAACTAGGAAATCTATAATAAGGAACTATTTATAATTATAGAAGCGTTTAGAAAATAACAACCTAAGCTTATATTATATTAGAACTGTATTAACGTCTTCTTAGACTATAGATCCTTAGAATACTTTATAATAATAAAGCTACTTACTTCTAAGTAAGTATAATAGATAGAATTCCTCTCTGACTTTAATTTCTAGATCTGATTCACGTCTAGAAAGAATAATTAAAAGGCGGATATACTAACTAGATAGGAGTAAGACATTAGAATATAAGATTAAGTTAAGTTAGATAGCTGCTTATATACCCTTTTTAGATCTATTAGGCTTAACTCTTAAATTAACGTCGACCTTACTTAGATCTTTTAAGTAATATCTCTTTCTATAATTAAGTTAGATATTATCCCTATGTCACGATCTATATCTGAAGGCAAAGGCACAAGAGTATATATATATATATTCGAGAAT
>JAPZOX010000495.1:0-35406 GCA_037952655.1 Hymenoscyphus sp. LP001
TTTAATAACTTAGCTATTATAATTAGTTAGTATCTAAGATTTCTAATATTATTTATATATATAGTAATAAAGTAAGGTTTTTAATTTTATTAATTTTTATTAAGAATTACAGATTTTTACTAGAGTTATATAGACGTTTTTTATATATATTTTTAGTAATCGACTCGCTGATATAATCGACTCGCTAATAAACTACGTTATATTTAAACTTCTTATTATACGATTTTAAGACTATAGATAAGTTAAAGAATATAATAGCTAGTTATTAGGAATGGGAATTTCCAAGGTTACGTACTAGATAAGATACAGGCCAGATTTCAGGAATGTAATAGATTACGTACTACATAGAATACGTGTTCGAGTCTTAGGAATATTAAGTTCGGACTTTGTTATTATCCGACCTCTTGTATATAGAGGCTCTTCTATAAGCTTAAAGAGAACTTTAAGGCTTAATTAGTATAGAATCTTAGTCTATAAAAGATATATAAGGTTACTTCGCTTAAGCTCCTGGCTGCCCTGGAGCACCGCTCCGACGCTACTCTTCCGGCCCTCGACACCCCGGGCCCGGTCACGTGTATATGTTAATCAATTAATCAATTATTAATCAGATTAATGTGATTAGATTAGATTAGATTTTGATTAACACTTAAAATCCCTTGATTAGATTAGATTAATAGCCATTAATCTAATCTAATCTAATCATTTCTCACACTGATCGTATGATAAGATTTATACGCTTAATTCAATATGATCTTCTGCCGTTCCGATGGATTGTCCAAAACATACTTTTCAAAAATCCTTCCATGTCCAATTCTCCGATAAATTACCCCCTCATCAGAAAGTGCAAGTACGTTGAGAAATTCCTGCCCCGCAAAGTCACCAACATCCATAGTCTCAGGTTCCGAAGATATAACAGCAAAATGTGCGTCAATGATGTCCTCATTCGATGTCTCATCGAGGAAATCAAGAACCATGGAGCCCACGACCTGCTCAGGATCGTCGTGAGTCGTGATGCAGTAAACACCTCCACGTTCTTGCCCCTTTTTTGGCACATACGACCATGCGTAAGGAAGCAATTCTTCAGCCCATTCTGGCGCAGAGGCATTCTTTGAGATTCTCAGTGCATAGACTTTGCTTTCGAATTGCAAGAAAGACCACACTTTTTGTGTATCTGGCAATGAATTCATCTTTCGACTCCCAGAAGCTCCTTTTCCCCTTCCGCCATGGTCAAGCAAAAGCGGCTTCGCATCAGGATTCTTTAACTTCATCCACCTAATGGGTTCGCGGTCGATCAGAGCTTTCTCTGTTACTCCTCCCAACCAAGAAATCTCACCCACCCACCCACACCATGACCAACTCGGAAAGTCACCCATCCTTCTTCTTAATGACCCAGGGCGCATGGGAGACCAGAACAAGAAATCTTCCATTCTAGATTCTGGGATTCCCCAAAGAGAATTGACTCCAAAAATCGATTCAAGAAGACCAAACATACCAGCTCCAACATACAAAATGTCCGACTCATAAGAAAGATTGCGTTCCGAAATCTCGCCAACGACAGTCTGCCAGAGATTTGTCAAAGAATCAAAACCTGGTTCTTCCGTCAACTCGTCTCCAAGTTCCGTGAGAGTAGACCTGAAGTCGTATTGACTACCAGTTGCGAACTTCCATGAAGGAGGAGTCGTTTCACTTATATTTTTCAAGTCTTCGGACCAACAACTGCTATTGCAAGCGAAATGAACAGTATCATTTGTGAAAACAATAAGTCTGGCACTGAGAAGACCTTCTTTATATGTCCAACCCCTTCGGGACCACGGACATTCCAATAACAGATCTGGCAAATGAGTCGAAGCTACCTGGAATTTCACATCTGGACTGTACTCGAAAACTCGAGGAGTCTTCCTCGAACCAGGTCTTACACCTGGCAAACCCGAGTTTGCATTTTTTCCTTGCGCGGCGACGAGGGTCAAAGTCGCTTGAGCGTAAACTGCATCCATGCTTCCAATGAGTTGTTTCTTTTCTTCCCAATCGTCTTGGATAATGCAAATGGCATCGGTCCACAAGTATCTCATTCCAATTTCCCGGACTACCTGGATTGCATCTTGAATAGTTGTGGGAATTTCATCCATGAAATGAGAAAGTCCCATTTTCGAATAGAGCTGTGTCTTGTTCTGAAGAGTGGCCTTGAATATCGGGACTGTTCCCCAGACATAGCTGAGTGCCACGAATTGACTTTCTTTCGGAGCATGAACTAGACACATATCTTCGACATCAATAAACCGGAGAAGAGAGATGTCCTTGATGTGAGAATGCCACGACTGAAGACCGCACCTCTGATGTGTTTTCACACATGATTCAGTCCAGTTTTTGATCAACGAAAAGTCGATCTGGGGCTCATACGCTCTCCCACCCAGCCATGATAATTCTGGAGAAGCGGGAAGAAGATATATATTGAACCCCACTGAATCACCGACTTGGATCTTGCAGTCATAACGTCCATAAGTAAGGTTTTCGTCGCGTTCCATCAATTCTCGTGAGAGAAAACCTCCTCCTTGGCCGTCGTAATGAAGCTGGATTTTGCATAAATCTTCGCCGTCACACGCGCTTTTATCCGAATCAACAGACAATTCTTGATCATGTATGCGTACTTGCTCAACGATTTCGTCGCATAATCGACAATTGGATGCCCTCATACGCAATTGACATAACCGACCAAGAGTTTTGCTTTTCGCCGGAGGGACATTACGCAGCAAAACATCATCTTCATCGAATTCGGGTACGAAAGCCGGAGCTTCCAATCTCGTACCAAGCTCTTCATCGGTGTAGTCTCCGTCATCCTCGATGTGCTCGCCGACAACATAATGCTTGGCCAATGTTTCCTTGGTCGATTGATTGACATAGTCGAGATTCGATTTGTACTGGAGTGACGTTGGATAACGCCATCTGGTGCTTATGAAAGAGTCAATTCTGAGATTCAAGTTACGGCAGGTTCCACAGAGACGAGGAGTGTTAGCGGAAGGTGGAGTGGACATCTTGGTACGATACACGTGAGATAAACGTGACGCAAACGTGACTTTGACGATGATATCTTAATATTTCAAGTAGCCTTTTGAACTCAGAAGTTCACGGAGAAGGATTGACTGCTTCTGAAAAGATTCACGATTGAAGAGGCACTGGAATCGATAGGAGATGAGCTGAATATTATGGGTGCCTGAGGCCTTGGACGAAACCCCTCATTCTGGCCTTGCTACGCGCCGACGTTGGTTTCACCTTTTTTCTAGTCTTCTACAAACTCTTGCCTCGTCTCGTGTTTCCTATCCATACTATGATGCCTCACTAGAAGACTGAGAAGTAAAGCAATACCAGCAAGAGCACACATTGTCGCCCAAACAACCCTTAGAGCATCTGCGTAGCTCTGCATGTAGTTGGTCTTTTCCACCCCATCAGCCATCCTCCCCAACCTCTCGGCAAAAGCACTCGAGTCGGAGACTACTTGTGCTGCACTCGAGGAAATATTGGGATAGGACGCAATCTTCTTACTTAGTTCGTTCTGGAATATGACTCCGCCAATAGCTACACCGGCTGTCTGACCAAACGCCCGCGTGAAAGCGAAGATACTCACCGCAAACGCAACATCTTTTTCTTCCGCCGCACTCATGACACCGAAAAGCATGGCTGTAAAAAGAATACCTACACCAACACCAGTCACGAGGTTGATGAAAATCCATGCCACTATCGGGGTGTCGAGGTCGAGAAGAATCATTCTGTAAAGAGTGTCAGAGAGCAGGCCACCAAATAAGAAGTCGATATAAACTCACATTCCATCACCCAGAGTCGCCAGAGTCCAGCCAATCCAGATTGCCCATTTATAATCACCAACCTTTGCAATAATCATGGCCGTGGCCATCCCACTCGGGGCCATTGTGAGTCGCGAAGAGAGCATCGCTACCGATGATAGAAGTGCCGAGTATCCCTTGATTCCCTGGAAGTACAACGGCTGATAATACAGTTGACACCAGAGTATCAAGCCATGTATAAAGGAACAAACAAAAAGAGCACTGCATGTCCTGTTTTGGAAGATTCGCAGTGGCATGATCGGGTTCACGGCGTACTTGTATTCCCATAAGACGAATATCACAATTCCGCCCAAGCTGACAAGAAGCGGGGCAAGGGTGTGCCAGCTTGACCACGGGTAGGAAATACCACCCCAACTCAGCGGCACCAGAAATCCAGTTGCAGCAGCGGTGAAGAGAATAGAACCGATCCAGTCCACTTGCAGAAGTTTGTGCCAAGTAGACTCTGGGAGAAATTTGAGGCGCAGGAATATGGCGATGAGAACTCCCCCGATGGCGATGAAAGGAAAGTTGATCCAGAAGATCCATCTCCACGTCACTTTTTCAGCAAATGCACTTCCTAGAAGGATCATGCAAGTCAGCTTGTGGAAAGGACGAGAAACCAAATCCACTCACCGACCAACGGGCCAGCGATACTGCCGAAGGACCACATCATCGCAATGTATCCAAGCCATTTGCCTCTCTCACGAAGCGGCACCATATCAGCAGCAATCACTTCGGTTAAAACAAGAATTCCACCACCACCGAGTCCCTGTATTGATCTCCCAGCAAGCATCATCGCTGCACCATTGCCTCTTTTGGCTAGAGATGCAACCAACGATCCCGTGAAAAAGAAGAAGAGTGTGGTATACACCATATTTTTGCGACCAAAGATTTCGGAAAACGATCCACACAGTAGTTGAAACACAGAGCTGGCAAGCAAGAAAGATGTTCCCATCCAGAAGGTCTCGATCGCAGAGACATCGAGCGAAACTGAAATGATAGGGAGGACGTTCGAGAGTGCACTCGCGTCGATAGCCGCCATGAAACTCAAAACCATGAGGGCGGCGAAGGCTAAAATGAAGCCAGAACTTCTTGTTTGTTTGGTATTCTCGGTTGGCTCAGCATCAACGGCATTGCCAGTAGCAACAACTGGTTCCTCATGCTTCTCTTCCGTGTGTCGCAATGTTGGGGCATTCTGCTGAAGCTCGGGAGAGGGTTGCGACATTGTCGATGCGAGCATCATGATGTCTATGAGCTGAAAGGTGAGTTCGAACGCATAAAGGACCTGAGTTCTGAGATTTTTGTCTAAGCTCTGTCAATTTTTTGATGGGGTGTTCTCACTTCTCGCATCGCACTTGAATTCTGGTGTCACATTCGTTACGGGGAAGTCGCCGATGGAGTACCCGACACCAGATGTCCAGTCACCGAGAAGTATCTCAACCACCCAACCCCGAACTCTAAGATGCCAGAATGGATCTCTATAGTTTTTTGACTGAGAAGTTTCTCACTTGAAACTTACTATAGCCACACAAAAAAAGTGAATTCAGCCCACCATGGATTATCTCCGCTCCCAACAGGGCAAACTCATCGTTCCTGAGTTCGTATTACCAAAATCTGTGCATCTTGAAAGTATCGAGTTCTTCTCCATTTTCAAGACCATTTTGTTGGCATCGACCATATATTTTATATTCAGTTGTGTCTACAGTAGATATTTCCACCCACTTCGCCATTTCCCTGGACCTTTTTGGGCATCTGTTTCCAACCTTTGGAAACTTTACATTTGCATTAGGAAGGATAGTCATACACGTGGAATTTATTACCACAATAAATATGGTAAGCAAGCTTATTAAAGACGCTAGAAATAACCAGCATGGATATTTAGAGGTATATGATACTGACAACATTGGTTGGTTTCTAGGTCCAGTAGTTAGAGTGGCTCCAAACCTCTTGGTCTTCAATGATCCAAAACTTCTCCCGGTTGTTTATCACAGATATGCAGATAAAACAGATTTCTACAGTGCTGGAATTCTCGGACGTGTTACACCACCTTTCCAAGCAAAGGACCACAGAGAGCATGCGAACAAGAGAAAGCGCATTGCGGCTTCAGTGAGTGGCCAGTCTATTCTGAGGTCACGTTTCTTCCTGACAATTATTTAGTTTCAAATGTCAAATCTGAAGAAGCTAGAAGGCGACTTAGACACTTCTATTTCCCAGCTCGTGGGCATATTTCAGAAGAAATATGTGGAGACTGGTGAGAACCTAGACATCTCACAATGGGTCAAGTAAGTGGCAAGACTTTAAGTATGAGCTTCTAATATCTCAATTACTAATATTTGAAATTGTAGATGGTTTGTCTACGACACTGTTTCTCACATGGCTTTCGGAAGATCTCCAGGCTTTGTCAAAAACGGATTCGATGTGGAAGGTCTCATTCAGGCTTTCCACGATATGGCCCCAATGGCTGGTCTCGTTGCTGCCCTCCCTCACCTTGTCAATCCTGTCTTGGACAGTCCAATTCTTGGAAATTATCTGATGCCAACCGCTGGGGATGGCACTGGAATTGGAAAAGTTATGCAGGTGAAAAGTCCCATTTTAGTATCAAGATTTCGTTCTTACTCTTTTAGTTCCGAGACAATATGCTCAAAGATCGCCTCGAAAACCGCCACGCTCAAGCTCACGGTGATTTCTTGGACAAGTCATTACCCCCACAGTTTCTCTCCTGCTTACTTGCTGACTGTTTCAAGTGTTATGAATGCTAAAAACGGTGACGGAACCTACATGACAGTAGAAGAAATCAAAGTCGAAGCACTGGTCCTCATGGTAGCCGCAGCAGACACCAGCGCCGCCTTCATCGGCCCATTCATAAACAACATCATCCAAAATCCCAAAATACACGCCCGTCTACGTCAAGAAATCCAATCTTTCGACGCCCAAGGGAAACTTGCTCCAGAAATCGCTACTCACGAGCAAACAAACCATCTTCCTTATTTCATTGCTTGCATCAAAGAGTCTTTGAGATTTACCCCATCCACCCCGTTCATCATGCCTCGGATGGTTTCCAAGGGTGGCATTGAAATCAATGGCCTTTTTGTACCTGAAGGAACGGAAATTGGGGCTAATCCTTATGTCATTCACCGCAATAAAGATGTGTTTGGGGAAGATGCTTTTGAGTTCAATCCGGATCGATGGTTGGTAAGCGAGGAGCGGTCGAAAGAGATGGACAAGTATATTTTGAGTTGGGGTTATGGACCTCGTATTTGTCTTGGGAAGAATATTGCCCAGATGATGACGCAGAAATTATGTCTTGAGGTAAGAATGTTTTTTTCTTTTTAGGAGAAAACGTGATGGGGACCAGGACTAATGAAATTTAGCTTTTCCGTCGCTTTGATTTTCAATCTGTCTCGCCAAAGAACCCCTGGAGGGAGGAGAATTGGGCGATCATGGTTTATTGGGATCAGTGGTTGAGTATTAAACAAGCCAAGATCGAAACATAAGCTTGATTGTGGGAGTGAGGTTGTGCCACTTATTGGGAGAATTGTGTTCTTTTGCGAAACAAATGTTTTTAATCTATCTCTATTCTCATTGGCTTCTTGAATATCTCCAGTGTTCTGGACTCACATGCGATAGTTGTTTGGGATCGAAAAATAATCACTAAGTTTGGGTTGCATACTCGGTGCCCTGGTGAGCAAACTGGTCATCCAAATCACTTCTAATCCTGTACGTTCCTTGTTGATTAGTAAAATCAAATTCTGAAGTTTAAAACATTCTTAGTTCCAATTCATCTGCAAGAGAAAAAAATTCAGGAAGTGCGGGGAATGCGGTGAGGCAACCCCTGATATGGAACTAGGTACCCTGAACAATTCGGCTAACTTCCAGCGTAGCAGTTACCTGGCCTGGCCTGGATTCCATCATCCCGGTAATACCACCTGAAAAAGATGTCAACACATGGCTCAGACAAGGTTTCCCAAACCCATCGGCACTAAACCTGCTTGGAATGAATTATTGAATTTGGCATCCCGGGATTGGCATCCATCCATTTCCCGCTCCAGCCGTGTGACCGACATGCACACCATTGCTCGGTCGGTAATTGAGGTGATGCTGCAATGCATGATGCGGCACAGCTCTAGGATGGAGGAAAAAAGTTTATGTTTATAAACATTTAATTCTTCTTTTTTCCTTCTGTACTTCGAGATCATCATCGAGCAGGTACAATGATGCTCCATTTCTCTTCCCTTGTGGCTTGCACACTCACGCTTTTACCTGCTTTCCTTGAGGCTTCGCCAATTGATTGTCCAGATGATATCTGTGCTACTACACCAGCTATTTTGACAGCTTCGGATATCCAACGTCAATTGGGTCCGCGACTTTCTCCAAAGGCGGTGATTTATGCAGAGAATGATCCAAGATTTCAAAATGCTACGCAGAGATGGCAGGCTTATATGCCGCCAACGATAAGTGTTGTGGTGCAACCTGGAACCGAGGAGGATATTCCTCATATTGTATGTTGAATCACTTTCTCCATAGAACCTTCGAGCCAACGGCTAACTGGGAGTAAAAATAGGTCCGATACGCAAACAGCAAGAGCGTCCCATTTCTCACTGTCAACCGAGCACATGGTTCTACTCTCACTCTGAGTAAATTCCACGGTATTGAGATTTATATCAATGTTTTGGATAGCATTACAATTAGCGAGGACACGAAATCTGCGCATTTCCAGGGAGGTGTTTGGGATGAACAGGCCATTGGGTATCTGTGGGATCGAGGTTATGTGACAAGTGAGTCATCTCTAATATCATTTGCAAATCATTCCTAACATTTAGTCTCAGACACTGGAAGTTGCGGTTGTGTTGGAATGTTGGGACCGGGACTTGGAGGTGGTCATGGCAGATACCAGGGCCTTTACGGGATGATCAGCGACACTTTCATCTCCTTGAATGTTGTTCTTGCGGATGGGACTCCTATCACCGTTTCAGATAAATCTCACGCAGATTTGTTTTGGGGTATGAAAGGCGCTGGTCACAATTTCGGAGTTGTCACTTCTTTCAACGCCAAGATTTTCCCGAGGAAATTGGATACTTGGTATCACAAGAGTTATATCTTCACTGGAGATAAACTCGAGAAAGTTCATGAAGCTTTAAATACTCTTGGTGGAAATGGCACGCAACCCAAGTATCTAAACAATTATGGTTTGTACTATTTTGACTACAATGTTAGCACAACGGATGTAAGTCAAGTTCCTTGAAGCCCCGTTCTATTCAAGAAACTTATTGTACGCAGCCTATCGTCTTCTGGTCTTTCGAATACATTGGCTCTCAAGCGGATGCAGAACCCCTTTTGGCCCCATTCGACACACTTGGACCCATCTCGACTCATGACGGCAACATTCCCTATCCTGAAATCCCACATGCCACTGGAACGGGGACACAAGATGCTCTTTGCGGTAAAGGCCTTCAACGCATGCAATTCCCAGCTGGTTTACAGGTGTACAACATCACAACTCAACGAGCAATTTACAATCTCTTCACCAGCAAAATTCTAGCAAATCCAGATGTAGTCTACTCATTTGTGGTTATGGAAGGTTATTCTGTAGAGGGTGTTTTAGCAGTCGATCCCAAATCATCAGCATATGCTTTGCGCGATGATCATTTACTCATGTTTGTGTTCTCTCATTGCCCAAATGCTAAGGAAATCCACTAATTACGAAAAGGGATATCAACGTTTCCTACCCACCAAACTCAACACTAGACGCCTACGCCATCGAATGGGGCCAAGAGACTGTGAAAATGTGGAATGAAGGACAACCTGGCCGAAAACCAACAACATACGTAAATTACGCTTTTGGAACGGAGCCTTTGGAACAAATGTATGGGCATGAACCATGGCGATTGGAAAAACTTCGCTCTTTGAAGAAGAAGTATGATCCATTTGGGCGGTTTAATTACTACAACCCTATTACCTTTAATTAGCTAGAGATAGAGACTTCAAATTCTTGGA
Organism: Hymenoscyphus sp. LP001; assembly: GCA_037952655.1. Taxonomy (NCBI): domain Eukaryota; kingdom Fungi; phylum Ascomycota; class Leotiomycetes; order Helotiales; family Helotiaceae; genus Hymenoscyphus; species Hymenoscyphus sp. LP001. Next base: position 9,828 of record JAPZOX010000495.1, read on the forward strand.
TCTCAAGAAGGAGAGGATGTAGACATGGACGACGGGAAATTACATACCACACAGAGGTTTCCACTTATTCGCCTTGTTCACTTCCCGACCAGTGACACTGTCCCTTTCTCCCGGGGTGTCCCAACATCCAAAATGAAAATATTCTAGTTCATGATCTCTTTTAGATTCATGCTTGCCCCGATAGTACCATTCGCTCTCTTTGTGTGAATCTTCGCTTCCTCATATTCGAAGCGCTTGTTAAGAGCGCCGTTTAAACTTTTGAAAGGCTCATAAGATTTTTAAACAACTAATTACTAAGCGAAACCTCAATCTCTGACACGAACAAAGCTCGATCTCCCTCAGCAGCATTTTCACAGCTGTAAGAATATTGTGTGTGCTCTTCTCGTGGTATATAGCACATATGATTACACCGTAATTTCTATCTCTTCGTTGTAGAAAACAAACGCCGCAGAACTTCTTTCGATTTGTTGTCGTGGCAAATCTGACTTAAATCCAATTAATTATATTGGGCTGAAACAGCTTGTCACCTTCAAAAGAAATCTGCAATACATTGGAAGTTCTAGACTACATCGATTCATGTGATGGCCTTGTGATAACTTGTAGAAGCTCATATCCATAACTCTTCATTGATACCGCACATAGCAAGCAAGTGGTCGGGCACTGTTGAGATCTCATTGGGATTTGCTTTGCCGATTTTATTACGATGTGTATTGAGCAAACTTTGGCACCTTCTACCTGATATGTAGAAAACTTTACTATTTTTATGTCGGATTGCCTCACAAAAACTGAGTGTGCGTAAGTTGAAAACATAGGTATTCCGATTGGCCCTAAAAAGTCATTCTCCATGTGGCAGTCGAGGATAGCAACGTGGTGCAAGACGGACCTAGACACTTTTTTTGACATGGGTACGTCAATCCGCAGACCTCTGTTGGTTATTGTATGGGGTTGTCGTCTAGCCGTACTTGGGAAGGGAACAATATTTCCGGAATCAGCAAAAGCTTTCGGGCTTTTGGCGAGAACGCTTGAGAAATCATTTTTTCCATATAGTCCGGAATTGTTGAGAGGGTTCTAAGTGAGAATTAACTGGTTATTCGTTTCTTTTACGATCTCCTCCTGGAGACGCATAAACGCTCTGTCCCCTTCTCCATAAATTAGAGGTACGTTTACTTTAAAAATCCCGAGTAGCGAGTATCCCAAATCTTCTATCCGCGTCGTTTCCCTATTGGCAGCCCAAGATATTTTCCCTGCTACGCTTGAAGATCTGCGATTATGAGAATTTTCCAAGACATCGCGCGGAATCTTTGCAATTTTCGTTAAGAGGGGCAGTAAGGTGCTCTTAGTTCCAAGATATTGCCAATTTTTATTGAAGAAGAGCATTTCTTTGGGCGCAATCAGCTCCTGGAGTGCCCATCTTCGAGTGAACCATCGACACTGCGAAATTTCGTTCTCCCAAGGAGTATATCCAGGGTTATACCCACTACTACTGACGTCCTCTAGCAAGGTATAGCAAACTCCTGATTTTTCATACCAGTTGTACATTGAGTTGATTGCTTCGTACTGTCGATTTGTCGATACAACAGGTGTCAATCCAGATATAATCAGTGGGATGTTGTGACACCGTCTCCTTCCTTGCATTGAGAACTGGCATATTTGATTTTGCTCGCTCCTAGAAGCCACCCCGAACCCTTTTGAAGGTCTTGAAATGTGACGTCTTCCTTGCCCCACTAGGCATGAGATACTTAGCTAGCTGCAAAAAATTTCAAATCATAGGTGGAAGTCTTACACAATGAGAGAGGACTGCATAGGGTGGTATTTGAGACCTGAAAACCTCCTCCAGCTTTAGAGTGCTCACATTTAGAAGACGCATATTGTTAAAAGATTTTTCGGTTTTCCTCTTGACCCGAAACAACGATCAGATGAGAATAGAAATTGTTCAGATCAAGAGATGTGCGATCGTCCACTTGGAGCCTGCCGGCGGTTAGTACACGTGACAGACCCCACCCCCTTCGGGAACTCTATATCTTCACAAGACAGGCGAGAACTGACCGAAACAATGAGTATAGAGGAAATGAATAGCATTGATTTTTACAAACTTACCTACACTAAGTCAAAATCAAGGCAGCCCCAGTTGGAGGACTCCGCTCACGTGAGGGGCTGGTGTGACTGCGCCACCTTACTGCGTGAGAATTTACGAAGGTCATCATTTATATATAACTCTTTCCCCAAACCCATCAATCAAACAACGAATGCTCAGAATGCTGTCATTACCTATCGATATACAAATTTTAATTCTACCTTTCCTCACCTCAACTTCTCTCATCTCACTCTCCCAAACCAACCAACATTTCCGCCAACTCATCAACCCCACAAGAAAACAATTCGTGAACAGACTCCTAGAGCTGGAGTGTCGCCCAGAATATGGTGGGGAAGTAACAATCAACGATCAAGCCAAAATCATCGTCCTTTCAGAGACAGTATCATACGCCTGTACCCACTGCCTCAAGCTCCTATCTCACACCCGCTTCGACAACCATGCACTTCTCCGTTTACGATTCCGGAAACCACCACCTGAATCTAGAGTGAGTCAAAAACTCTGTGATTGGACGACGGGTAATGCCAAAGCTCAAGGATTGAAAAGACAAGCCGACCTTCGATATGACACCCTAGGGAATTGGCTATCCCGACACACCTCCTCCTACATTCCAGAACCGAAATTGATAGAGCTTTACAAAATCGGCTGTACTCGAGATCGACGTATGTGCAACGAATGTAAATTCATCACCGGTTTCTGGTCTAGGAATCTAAACGTCGAAACTGGATGGAGAGGGTCGAACAGAAACTCGAATGTTGGCACGGCAGAAGTTCCCGTAGTCAAAGGCCGGCAACGAAGATGCCATGATTCTACCGAGCGATATTTCTGGGGACTTCTCCCTATTGCTGCCGATTCCGAGTACCCATGGAGGTGGAAAATTTATCGCGAGGAAAATTGTGATTGGTGGACACTATGGTGGATTCGTTGTCCTGGCTGTGATGTATGGAAAGAAAGAGCAGAATTCCGAAAAGGCAGTGGGTATGCCGTTAAAGCAACGCCAGCAGATCCCGAAGGATGGCGACTGCCAGGTTGGGATGGACCACATTTCGAGGATTGGCGCTGCAACAAGTGCTTTGTCACCTCTGTTGGGGAAGAAAAGCTAGGAGAGGAGTTACTCACATGGTGGAAGAAACTCGTTGAATATGAACTTGACATGTTTCGCCAGCTCATTCCCAGCGGCTGGTATGCCGTCGATTCAATCAAGACGGACACAGATGAGAAATACTCTTGGGAGCAAATAGTGAAGAAGGACAATGTTTCTTCACAATTGCTGAGGAAAATTCCGACCGGTGGAGACATTGCAAAGATGGACGCTGAGAAAAGGCGACCTTATTATAAAATCTTGCAGCGATGGCTTGACAGCTTGGAGGATCCTGAAAGGGAATTAGTTGAACTTATGGATAGACATTGGTTTAGGAAATGGTCGAAAGAGTATGAGGTTCTTGAGAAGAGAATAGAGGAACTGGAGGAGTACACGAAACTCGTGGACACTGATCCGGAGAAGCTCGTGAGGTTTTCGCTGGATGGGAAAGCGGCACTTGTATGAGAAGAATTGTCTGGAAGACGTCAATACACATAGCTTGGTGCAAAGTTTAGCGCATAACTTGGGAATCCAAATTGTATTGAAACACTTCATAAGCTCGAAATCCATGCTGTAAAACATGCACGTAAAGTAATTACTTCGAGTCACAATTGCCAAAAGTGCCTATCATGAAGTATGAGTTTTACCGATTTCAAATGAGGATGATCTGCCTGACTCAATCCTGAACCCAAGGACTTGAGCTAAACTAGATCTAGATCAGCAGAAACTTGGGCGTAACGATGGAAATTGAAAAGGGATTCCTCCTATCAACATTTGGTATGGGATATTACCCACGTACCTGCATCCCCGATACCCAAAAAGTGGGTTTGGCGTTACCGAGATCCATGGATGAACCCCTTATCCCCGGGAACACCTCCCCTACATAACACCCCTCTACGACCAAAAGCAAAATCTACAATCCCTCCAGAACCCCTTCTCAAGTTCTCTTCCTCCCTCGGCCATCCTCCCAAAATGGCATTCCCAATATCCCTAGCATTCATAGCTCTCCCCCTCTTCCTCATCCTCTTCATCCGCTCCCACCGACGATGCCAAAGAATAAAAGCCCTCAGCTGCAAGCCTCCTCCAAAATATCCCCGTCCATGGTGGGACATCCTAGGGATCCAACAATTGAAAGCGATTATCGAATCTACGGAGAAGAAAACATTTCCGCAGTATTTTTTGGCGCAGGCTGAGTGGTTGAGTTGGGTGGAGAGAAGGAATGTTATGACTTATTCTATTCCTATTTTGGGGACTGAGGTTGTTGGTAAGTGGCAAGAGTGGAAGAAGGGGTAGGAGAGGGGGAGTAGATAGGCTGATTTAGAATAGTAACGAGTGATCCAAGGAATATCCAGGCTTTTCTTGCGACGAATTTTAAGAGTTTCTCGCTGGGGGAGGTGAGGAGGAAGAGTTTTGAGCCGTTACTTGGAAAGGGGATTGTAAGTGACAATTGAAACTCACATACTCCCTCAAACGAAGGAAAAAAACACTAACTTGTGACACAGTTCACAAGCGAAGGTCAAGAATGGGCACACTCCCGAGCAATGATCCGACCATCCTTCATCCGAGACCGCGTATCCAGCCTGATCCAATCTGAAAAGCATATACAGAACCTCTTTCGAGCCATTGACGCCGTTCCAAAACACGATTCCTGGACAAGCACGGTCGACTTACAAGTTCTCTTCCTTCGCTTAACACTCGACTCCTCTACCGAATTCCTATTCGGAAGTAGCGTAAACTCCCAACTCGAAGCATTAGAAATCGAGAGGAATTCCGCACTTGGCTCACCACGACACGATGATGCATTCACAAAAGCATTCGACACGGCCCAAAATTCCCTAGCAATCAGAAGACGTCTCGGTCCAATGTGCTGGCTTCACAACCCAAAATCCTTCCAAAAAGCCTGCAAAGACTGTCACAACTTCGTAGACACCTACGTCTCATCAGCCCTCCACCAAACCTCAACTGCTAAGGAAGACGAAAAGTCAGAGTCTCAGGCAACATCCCTCCTCCAAGAATTAGTCCAACAAACCCGTGACCCCATAGAACTCCGCTACCACCTCCTCCACCTCCTCCTCGCAGGCCGAGACACCACAGCCGGCCACCTCGGCTACGTATTCCTAATGCTTTCCACCCACCCCGAAAAATTCCAAAAACTGCGCACCACAATCCTACAAGATTTCGGCACAACCCCCGATTCCATCACATTCGCCAAAATAAAATCCTGCACCTACCTCCAAGCCACCCTCTCTGAAACCCTCCGTCTCTTCCCCGCCGTTCCGCTAAACGCCCGTGTCGCGACCGTTGACACGACCCTCCCCTTTGGTGGCGGACCTTTGGGCGAAGACCCCATTTTTATACCGAGAGGAAGTGATATCACATATTCGACTTTTTCTATGCAACGATCGCGGAAACTATGGGGTGGTGATAGCGATGAATTTAAACCTGAACGTTGGGAGGGGAGGAAGAGTGGATGGGAATACCTGCCTTTTAATGGGGGACCTCGGATTTGTATTGGGCAGCAGTATGCGCTTACGAGTTCTGCGTATGCTGTTATCAGGATTTTGCAGAAGTTTGAGGGAATTGAGTTGGTTGGAGAATGGCCGACGAGTACGAGGAGTGTTAGACATAATTCGACGCTTACCTGTAATGCGGAGGAGGGGGTGAGGGTTAGGTTGAGGTATGCTGAACAGAGAGTTGGGAGTTGAAAGTGATGGGATGGGATTTATTTTTCCTGGTTAGCTTGTGAAGGTGTGATATATTACCAGGTAGACTTGTTTACTGTCATATCTCCAACGCATGTTACGGATTCAACCTACGAAAAGAATGCAAAAGGTGAAAGAACCAAAACAAATAAAAAAATCAACACAAGAAGCAAAAGAAAGATGAGGGTCAGACTACTCAGGCATGCCAGATGCCACATGGTGAATACTCGAGACACGCCATGATGACAAGGACCAAAAAATAGCAAAAAAACTGCGTACTCTTGCGAGCCGGCCAAGTCAAACACAGCATTACCTGGGTTATATTTTAGGCTGTCAATCCTACACTAGTTTACACGTTAATGCGCAGGCACCCGTATCAAAGATACCGGTGTTGCCTGTATGACCGTTAGGCCACACAGGCTTCTTTACAATTGACTGGCAGGACTACGCTTAGTTGAAACCTTTAAGTTTGTTTTGTTTTGTGGGCCCTAGGTGGGGCAGGTGGGTGTACTTAGTTGATATCACTTTCAATTGAATACACCAGATGAGATAAACTCATAAACTCCTCTTATAGGGCCATCACAATACTAACACCCAGCCAGATAAACTGATGTTTTACAAGCCGCATATATGAAGATTAGGGCGAGGCGAATATATACTTAAGTATCAGTGAATATCTCCCCTTGCTCAAGGATTCTATGTAAGGCTACGTATGACTACATATGACCTTTTAAATTCATTCAACATTTCAAACTTCTTCCCATTTTCCAGCAGTGAACCATTGTGTAAATGCTTTCAAATTCATGCCATCGCGTCTCTTAACTCTGGGGATCTCATTGTATCCCCCCCCCAACAAAAAAAAAAAATCACAAAAAAAAGGCAAAAAGCAAGCTCCCATTCGAGCCCCGAAAACTCTGCAACTTGGAGGTATTGCTCCACTGAGGATTCCAGTCTCAAGAAGTTGGTATTCTAGCATGTAGTTAGACGGGTAGCTCAACTCTATCGACCCGTTAGGACTTCCGCCAGGCCCAGCCATTAGCAGCCAAGCACGAGAGAGATATAAAAGGAACACAACTGCGCCGTTGCACCATTGTGACCTTTTTGTCTTTTGCTTGAGACAACGGTGTGGTTATTTGATATTATGGAGGGAGATTGGGATGTGTGGGTAATTTCTAGGTGGGGACTGAGAACGAATGATATTTGAGGTAGAGGAGTGTAAAAGAGTGAATATCATATTTTCAATATCAACCAAAGCCTACCCACCCTCTCGTGCCTCCTCACTCTCTCCCCTACTTCCCAACTCCAGCCAACCTCACAGGGTGGAAAGCCTCCGGTGCTAGATAAGTAGTAACATCCAACTCGCCCCCCTTCTTAAAAAGACAAGAGACATAAGTTTGTAACCCCTGTCCCTCATCCAATCTCCTATGCTCAGCAAGACTCTCAAGCATATTCAAATACCTCTCACAATACTCTCCTCTCCCTTTGGACTCCATCCATCCCATGATTCCCTTTGCGAGACTGAGATCATCGCGGCCGTAACGACGGACGGGGGTATAAAACTTGATTTCTGGACGGGAAGCACCGGGTGCGATGTCGAAGTAGTATAGGTACCCAGATAGCAAAATGGGGAGTTCGACAAAGTTGGATGCAGCGGAGGGATCGTATTGTTCTGCCGACGGCACCTCCGCATCGGAGGGGAAATCAGATGGTAATCCAGAAATGGCTTTGATGAGTTCATGTAAATCCTTCAATTGCTCATCGACCCCTGTGATTCGTCCACCCATAGTCATGATCTCCCTCACAGAATCAAAACTCGTCTTCGGACATTGGAAGTAAAACTTCATTCTCGAAGACTCAGGTTTCACATTATCAACCGCTAACATAAAAGGATTGAGAGTTTTCCCTTCAGGACTGGTGGAGAGGAAGTCATGAAGCATGGCGCGAGCTGCATTCTCGGGGTCGAGCTGGGCGATTGCTGATTCCCAGTCCGCGAGGGGCATGAGACCTTGTTGGCCGATTTTACGGGGGGCGAAGTATGTTTTGAGGGAGAGACCTTTTCGCACGAATTCGAAGGCGAGAGACATGGTGGTTGTGAGATGGACTCCGGAGGCTGCTTCTTGCATGTATTTGGTTTTGTCGTGGTCGAAGAATGTGGAGAGGAAGTGGTTGAACCATGTGAGATCAACTTTTGGCATGATGGCAGTTAGACGATGGAGAAGTTCTTGGGAGGCTGCTTGGTTGAGAGGGTCCAAAGCTGTGCCTGTGAACTGGTTGATGGGCTCCATTGTGAAACGGACATCTGGGTCACTGGTGGGGGTATTCCATTTCCAGGAGTATTCGATTGGAGTGCCATCGACAGTGAGAAGGGATCTCCATTTTGCGATGCCATCAGCAGGTGGTGCTGGGCCTAGATAGGGAACCTATGTATGGCATTAATTGGGGTTGTGTGACTTTTCTTCAGTTCAAGATCACTCACAGTCCAATTGTAGTGAAAGATGAGAGCTTCGACCTGCTTTTCCATCGAGTAGCCGGCCTCCTGCACCATTGCTGCCAAATGAGGACCTGTGAGCTGCCACCAGTAGTCGCTGTCTGGCGTACGAGGTGGAAGCCATTGAGACACGGCAACCCATGCCTTGGTTGGCTCCTTTGGTGCCGGGGTAGAAGTAGAAGCAGGTGTTGGTGCGGCCTCTGCAACAGCAGGAGAAGGAGCTGGAACTACTTCAAGATGCTCAACTACGGGCTCAGCCTATGTTGAATTAGAGATTATACAACTACTTGGACACCACAAGACAGGTAAGGTCACGTGGGAATTGCAATTTACCTTGAAAGCTTCCATAGCGGGCGGTTGTTGGATGACTTCAGCCATGATGAAGTTGTTTGATAGTATTTCGATATTGTCGATTAGAAGTTCACAGAAGAATGTTGACAATTACCTAGTTATCTCCACCAAAGGATCGTTCCACCCCTTTTTGACATGATGGCTCTCCAAAAGACCGAGTCGCCATGCCATGTTCAGGGGATACAATACGTGAATTTTGGGACCCGAAGACCAAAGACCAAAGACATCGGGCATTGATGGGGTGATTGGGATAGTGATGGGGATAGGGTAGTGTTGAGTGAGGGATGGAGGGACGGGAGTTGAAGCCCATGGAGTTCGGGATCTCGGTGACGTGTCTGACCAATCGGATTTAGTCGGATATTCCTCGTCTCTTCCTTTGTACAACCCTTCAAATGTTGGAAGGGAAGGTGCAAGTACGACGAAAGTGAACACAAAATGAACCTCTTCCACTTCCATGAGACTTCCCAGGCCTTTCCCCGAAACTCCTAAACTCTCAGCATCCTCGTTTCCTCGGACCAAACCTCCAACCTACAAACTCGAAATAGCTTCATTTTCAGCCCCTTGGCAACCCCGCCCCCGCCCCCGCCTTTCACTATGTTCACCTCCAAATCCACTAAGCCAAGGGTTGTCATCACCGGCGCCAACAAGGGCATCGGCTTCTCCATCGCCCAACAACTTTCGCAAACTGGCAGATTCCACGTCCTCATGGGCGCGCGAGACAACGACAAAGCAGTCACGGCAATCAAGCAACTCAAGGAGCTCGAACCCACCATCGCCCATGAAGATGTTTCCCCTTTGGTCATCGACATCGCCGACGACTCCTCCATCGCCCAAGCCGCCAAATTCTTGACCAATGAATACGGTTCAATCGCCATTCTCATCAACAATGCTGGTATCTCGTCGGGTCCAGAGGGCGCGAGTCTCCGTAATGACTTTCGTGCTGTCTTCGAGACCAACTTGTTCGGAACGGCGGTGGTCATTGACGCTTTCGTGCCACTCTTGAAAGCCGACAAGTATCATGATAGGCGAATCGTCAACGTGGTGAGTTAATAGAACCTCACTTCAAAGAATTCAATACTAACATTTCCATCTAGACTACCGGCCTCGGTCAAATTGGCATGGCCGGTAAACGTGACTTCCCATACAACGCCAAAGCCTTCCCAGCACCTGCTTATCGATGTAGCCGAGCTGGTGTCAATATGTTGACGGCCGTCTACTCGGTTCAACTGGCCGAAGAAAATATCTCGGTCATCTGTGCTGCGCCGTAAGAGCTTCCCGAATCATTATTCGGATCTAGTATAGGCAATGGCAACTAACTTCTTTAGTGGCTTCTGTCGAACCGACTTCACCGGTGGACAGGGTGTCAAGGAGGCAAGTGATGGTGCCAAGGTCATTGTTCGTGCTGCCATTGAGGGTGATCCGAAGGAGTTGTATGGTACTTTGGTTGCCGATGAGGGTACTCAATTCGGCTGGTGATTTATGGTGGCAATGCATGACTGAAGTGATCTGAAGGTTGCGTTAGTGCATGGTTGGCCAACTGCAAGGGCTACTATTGATAAATGACTTTAATTTGATACCACTGCTAAGCAATCTTTTTACTATGTTTTCAGATTAAAATCTAGAGTGAGCACCGTGTGCTATTTACTTCTTGGTATTTTTTTCTTACTGGAGCTATCCTGTCAAGAGAAATTGCAAGTCATTTTCTGCATGAATTACGGAAGCTAGTAAGCGAATCCACGTCGAGCAAGTGCAAGACGTGGTCTCGGGAACTCAAGAACAGAGGACTCGGTCTTAGGGCATTGCCAGCTTTTCCCCCAGAGCCAGGTTGAATAGTCACTGTACTTCGTACAACACCCTATCCCTACCTAAGCAAACTTTAACTCAAGACGCCCATCTTCAAAGCTTCTCTTCAATTTTCAACCTCAAAATGTCACCGCCCCACTCCCATTCCGCTTCGCCAATCAAAGTGCTGATCGTCGGTGGAGGTATCGCTGGTCTCACTTTGGCAAATGCTTTGGAAAAACCAGATGTGAACATCGAATATCTCCTTCTTGAGTCCAGAGACACCATTGCTCCCCAAGTCGGCGCCTCAATCGGACTCGCTCCAAATGGAAGTAGAATCTTAGATCAACTTGGTTGTTATGAAGATATAGAAGCGCTTTTGGAGCCCGTGAGAAGTGCTGGACTGCACGATAAGAATGGGAATGATTTGATCAAAGGAAGGAGTGATGCTTTTCAGCTTATTGGTGCTAGGTATGTATAGTTTGTGATGTGGGGGAAATTTGGAGAGGTTGCTGATCAGTTGGGGGTAGGACGAATTACCCCGTCGCTTTTCTAGAGCGTCGGAGTGTGTTGCAAATCCTCGCGAATCATATCCAAAGAAAAGAATGTATCTTAGCCAACAAACGAGTCCAAAAAATCTCACAAGACCCAAAAGGAGCAACAGTGTTCTGTACAGATGGTACACAATATCGCGGAGACATCGTAGTCGGCGCAGATGGAGTGAACAGTACTGTTCGTCACGAAATGTGGAGGGCAGCAGAGAGTCAACACACTCTTAACGTGAAGAAAGAAAGTGCTAGTAAGTCCAAACCCCCCCTTGAGATGAGAGAGTTTGAAGGACTAATGGATGAGAAAGCTATGAAAGCAGAATACAAATGCCTCTTCGGAATATCCTCCCCCATTCCTGGACTCGCAGCAGGTTATTACGACGTCACGCATGCAAAAGACGTCTCAACCCTCGTCATAACAGGGAAAGGAGGGAAGGTTTACTGGTTCCTCTTCGCACTCATGGATCGTATTTACCAAAGCCACGAGATCCCACATTTTACTCCAGAGGACGCTGCTGCATTCGCATCCAAGCATGGAGAATTACCAATCCTCCCAAATGGACTTGTGAAAATGCACCATCTATGGGATTCCCATCAGAACACGAACTTAGTGGCTTTAGAAGAAGCAGATTTCAAACATTGGACGGAAGGAAGAATCGTTTGTCTAGGCGACAGCATCCACAAAATGACGCCCAATTCCGGGAGTGGGGGGATGATGGCTATCGAATCCGCTGCTGCACTCGCTAACTCGCTCTACGCTCTCGCTAAGAGCTCTTCCTCTCCTCCAAATCCAGTCGAAATTATCGCAGCTTTGAAGAATTTCGAAAAGGGGATGAAACCCCGCGCAAGCGAAGCGATTCGAGGGGCGGCCGAGGTGACGAGAATCCAAGCCTTGAAAGGGGTCAAGGAAAGGATTATTGCGCATTATATCATTCCCTACGCGGGAGATTTCGTCGTCAATCAAAGTTGTGAGAATTGGGTTGGGGCTGGGAAAATTGATTTCTTACCTTTGACAAGACGCTCGCTTACTGGATCTATGCCCTTCAACCCTTCACAAGGAATTGGGAAACAAGAATCTCGTTGGCCTAGGATTTTGAGAGCCCTACCGATGTTAATTATGGGATGGGCTTGTTTTCATATCATGTTCGGGATGGTGCCTTATGAAGAGGGATTCAAGATTCTGGGAAAGGGTGTGTATCGTTGGGGCGAGGGTCAGGAGTTAAAGCTCCTGGAGAAATTCTATCGCATCTCGTTTTTTGATGAACAAGCTAGACCAGGGACTTTGGTCACGACACCTAGTCAGATGGGTGCTGATCCTGGGAGTTGGTTCCAGATGTTTTCTTTCCTAGCGGATTTCGGGGTTTGGTATGCTATTTTGCTCATCGAGGCTGCTCGGAGGGGGAACCAGTTTGGGGTTTTGAGATTGTATGTCCCTTCTTCCCTGACTCTCTCGCTCAAGACTTTGAAACTAATGACTTTTGGTGATGGGATAGTGCATTGATATGGGGAATGTTCAACCTCCACGGAATCGGCGTCTTCGCTCCCCTTTACAATTTTGTGTATTACATCCTCACCCCCCTCTCAACATTCAAAGCCTCCGATATGAGGTTAACAGATCTGTCGTATACGAAAACAGTTCTTCCTATCATGGTTCTGATATACTACACTACATACCTCGACTCGTACCTCTCGCCCGTTCTACCACATCGACATATCGCAGCTTGGCTTTGGCGTATGTTTCCTATTGGGATTTGTTTGGGACAATGGTTCTCCACTCGTTTTATCCTAACAAGTACTCTCAAACCGGATCGCCTTCATAATCCAATTAGGGATCTCCCAACTATCCGTCGTACAATCCTCATACTCTCAGCCTTTTCCACAGGTGTTTGGCTCTACACACTCCATTTCTCCCCCTACTCTCTACTCCAAATATTCATCCCTATCCCCATTTCCTCTTCTCACACCACATTTGAGGAGGCTATCAAGGAAATGCTGAAATGGGATCAAGTCTTCTTCATGCTAGCAAATATTTTCTGGGTTTGGATGATGTTTTGGGATTTAAAACGGGCGGGGATGGTGAGTGTTAACTGGCTGGTGATTTTCCTTGTCCCAGTTCTTGGGACTGTGCTTGTGGGGAATGGAGGGATGGTTGGGGTTGGGTGGTTGGTGAGGGAGGAGATTTTGGCGGGGAGGAGACATCGGGATGCGGTTGTTGAGGGGGGTGTTGGTTCTGGCAGGATTGGAGTTGAAAATGGGCATGGACTTGTGAATGGGCATGGACTTGTGAATGGGCATGGATTTGTGAATGGGCAGAACGGGAAGGCGGAGAAGGGGAGGAGCGTTAGGTTTGGGGTTTCGAGGGAGGAGAAACTTTGGTGAGTGGGTTGAGGTTGCCAAGCTAGGGTAGTATTTATTATGGCTATAGATAATAGTTACAGCTCCTCGGTTTATTCTACCGGGAAATTCTACTTCGAGGCAAACTTCAAATGTCAACTTTCTTGCTCACCTGGCATGAAATCAACTCATGTGATTTCGTATGAAGTTGGGGAAATCTAAGTGGATTGCCTCTCCTGTATAGATATCCGTAAAAATCCATTGGACTCAGACGAAGTTTGAGGACAAATATCAAGAGTGACTTGGGACCTCGGGCAACTCACGTGATGTCAGTGAAAGTGGATCAAAAACAATCTGATATAATCGAGAGGGGTTGGTGCACTGGCGTGTTTTGATTAGGTATGAGTTGAGTTTGCTTCGAAGAATTTCCGCAGGTGATTTAGATGACATTTCCAACAATCTTGCTTGGACGTTCCTCCAAGTGACTGCCATGACTTGCAAATGATTCACACTTATTTCTTGCAACGGGTTTGAAGTCTTTCTTTTTCAATCTCAAACTCCTTCGACATTGATGTCTAAATAAATGCTCATATTCTATATACAATATGGATATCGAACTCCATCTCGATATCCATCCCCTATCTCCTAATTATTCGGATTGAAATTATCTTAAAGAGAGCCTGTATTCTAGTTGCCTTTCGCGGCGGCTTTTGCTCCTCCAGCTGCTTTTGCTCCAGCTGCACCAGCTGCTTTTGCTGCTGCCTTTCTCGGGTGTCAGTTATCAACCATATGCTCCTAGAAGGAGGTGACTTACTCCCTTTCCAGCTTTAGCTCCTCCGCTTACTGCTGCGACCTTGCTAGTAGCCACCTGTCCCGTAGTTCCTCCTGCTGTCTTCTTGGCTGGCACATTGGCTTTCGCTTTCGATGCTGCCTTAACAAGGGCGGCTTGATCACCTCCTGCTGCTCTGTGGATTGAAAATTTGATCAGCAAAATGATTCTCAGGATCGGAAAGAAGGGAAGCAAGACGTACGGGTTGATTGTCATAACCATTCCCTGTTGACAATGTTGGGCCTGTGCGCAATACATGTACATTGGCGCCGAATCATCTGCCACTACCATGTTAAAGGTCTGGACTTTGGATGCTCCTGATTGCACTGGGACGAAACCACCTGTAGATGCTGTCAGTCTCAAATTCAGGCCGATTCAAGACCTGTTCATTGTGGAGGGGAAAACATACTGTTGACGGCATTCGCGACTGGTTTACAAGGGGCTTGTGGCCCAGCTGACTGAGTGACAGTGTGGTTGGCTGACGCAAATTGGTATTGGATGGTATCACCCGCAGCCGCGGTGACCGTGTTGGGTGTGAAGGTTACGGCTTTGGCGTTGTTGAGATCTCCAACTACAACCGCCCAGGTTGCTGCTCCAGCTGCCGCGGCGCGAACAACTGTTGGGGTGTCGGTAATATCGACTGGAGAAGAGACTGGGGTATTGTTTTAGTATAAATCTGGCTGCAGGGAAGGAGATTGATGACGAACCTGCAGAACCAGCTGCGAAAACGGCAATCAACGAGACGGTATTAAAGAGCATTTTGACGATTATTGATTAAATTCTAAGAAGTGAAAGCAAAAGTTGGAAGTAGAATTTAGAAGCTTGAAAGAGAAGTAGAAGCTCGAAGAAAGAAGAAGTATTAAAAATGATTGGTGTTTAGAAGTTGATAATGAGAATGGAATAAACCGATGGCGATCAGGCTAAGACTTATATATCATCATCCGCCACCTGGCATAGCCATCGTGTTACCGGTAGGTGATGGAAGAAACGAGCATAAACGCATATTGCCTATAGGAAACACCGTCCAAAGATCTGGACTTCTCAAACGGAGATGTAATTTCAAGACTTGTTGGAAAGATCAGATCAAACTGAGCAAAATACAAGAAGAGGGATCTGAGAATCTGAAAAGAGACGAATAATCGAGTCCCTTGCCATCTCAATCTATCTAACTCTATGCGGTTTTTGCAGGGCTCGCCTAATCGAAATACCGATTTCTGATTGGATGCGCTATGAAACCAGAAAGTCTAAACATCGAGGAACGTGATGAAATGAAACCAAATGCGCGCGAACGGACGTCGCCATTGCCGGTAACCGTTCTCTACCAAGCTTCATCATCCGCCGGGAGATCGGCCGATCCAATGGGGCGGAAGGTAGACTGTCCGAAGAGCGATTGAGCCAATGAGAAGAAATGGCAGGAACAAGCTGGATTGGTCCGAAAAACAAAGGGACGTCTCGAGCGCAGCAAGTTGGAGGACGAGGACCTCGGTGTGGCCTCAGTTGTGTTAGAGTATCGAGCCAGATGACACCAGCATATCGGATGTTGAGTGGTGATGGCGTTGGGCAGACGAGATCCGAAGAGTTTGGGCATGTACAGCCGTGAGAGGATTGATAATGAGGCTCAAGGTTTTCAAACTAAAACATTGGTCCACTGCCAGTGGCGGTCTTCCAGAGCTCTCCTGGGCAGACGAAGTTCGTCGTCCCGCGCCAATCGCGAAGCTCAATGCCAAGCCCCATAAATGAATTCTACAATAGGAAACCTTGGGAGCAGGTTGCAAAAAGGTTGCATAGATATCCCTCCCGCTGTCAAAGGAGATGCCAGCTCACATTGGATTTGGCTGATATGTTAAATCCAGTCAAAAAAAAGTCAAAAACATACAACAGCAGGTATTCGCTGGTGGTCACCCACCCAACTACTAATCTGCCGATCTGAGGCTTGTGTATAACAGAGCGGACAGGATGCTTAATTTTCCTTAGTCTATGGTACACTAGCCTTAGATTAGTAAGTAACACAGGTTCTCGAATCTAGGATTATAAAGACAGAGAAGCTGTTAACATACGTAGCTGATACCGCTTTTATATTACTAAAAACTTAGAATTAAGACTTAACTATTAGCCTCTTATTAGATACTATAGTATTATACTTAGACGCTTTAGATATAATATTATATATACTTCTAGTAGATTAGATATAGATAGACTATGACGGTTTATACCTAAAGAGTACTCGGTCTACCGACCTTCGTATAAAACGTGACCTTATATAACCTCGATATAAGGGGTTCTAATATCGTTCTAATAACCGGTAATTATATATAGCCTCTACGTATAAAACCTCTTTCCTCGTACGTAGAATAGACTTCTTCTCTTTTCTTCCTTAGTTAATTCTTCTTATAATAAAGATAACCTTATCTATTAACTTCTTTATATTCGGCTTATAATATTAGAATTAACTTATTCTTTCTTATATTCGTTTATTAAGTACGTCGAATAAACTATATATAGTAGATTCTATAAACTCTTCTTATATATATAGTATAAGTACGAAAATCCTTTATAGTTAAAATACACGGTTTTATACGAATATAATAGTCTAAAATATATAGTAGACGACTATAAATACGATAGTCTAAAGTATATAGTAAACGACTATAAATACGATAGAGGATATCAACTTAGCAGACGTATAAGAACCTATATAAGGACCTCTATAGTAGTTAATAGACATGTTTAACTAGTAGTAGCGAGAGATATAGCTTCTTACTAAAAGTTAAAACTAGTTAATAGTAAACCTTTCTAGCTGATAAGACGAAGCTCTTATAAGGCTTAAAGTAAGACTTTCCTCTTCTAAAGAGAACGAAACTACCTCTCTATAACCTACGCCTACTTTTATACTAGCCTTAGTTACGAATACTAATTATAAGCTAAAACACTATCTTCTATACCTAGAAAGATATAACAGAAGTACGTCTAACCTCTTTTCTTAATTCGAAGGCCTTTTATAAGCAAAGCTAGAAATAGACGGTTTATTAATTAGAGAAGAGAAAGAGAGAGTTTAGTATATCTTTAGACGACTCTTAGAAGACGTAGCTATAAGGATTTTTCTCTAGATAGAATATACTCGCTTATAAAGCAAGTTCATAGTTTTAGAATTTATAAAATAGCTTTATATAGTGTTCTATAACCCTCGACTATAGTAAAAAGTACTTAGCTAGATTAACTAAACAAAGTAAGGCTAATAGCTTTTTAGTAAATTCCTTAATAAATTTAATTAGCTAATCTTAGAAGCTTCTAGCTAGAGATAGAAAGACGTAATTAAGAATAGCTACTTAAAGACTACTCTTAGTATAAAGCTAATTATTATAACTATTAGTATTTAAGAAGACAGTACCTACGATAGATACTATAGATAATTATAAATAATTACTAATTAGCTAAACGAAGTCGCTAAACTTATAGCTTAGTAAACGAAGAAGCTATAAACGACTTTGCCTAGAGCTAGAGCTATGTAGAATTAAGCTATATATAAATCAAAAGATAGTTCCTTATATAATATAATAGACTAGGAACTAACTATAGTAGTCGCCTCTACTTAACTAAAGAAACTACGATAAAGCTTAGACAAAGTCCTTACTAAAAGAAGAAGCTTAGGCCTCTACCTAAGATATAGACTCGAGGGATACTAAGTCTAGGATTATAAGACGAAGATAAAGTAGGTAACGAAGAAAGCGTTACTTAAATAAATAAAGAAGGTCTAGGTAGCTTCTATTTAGAAGAAAGACGAAGACGTTAAAAGAAGAGATATAAAATAAAAAGGAAGAATTATAGAGGTCTCTAACTCTAACTCTAACGATTTAGAAAAAGAATAGCTTCTAGTAAAAGACGTTATTAGAAGTAAAAGAAGGTTTTAAAAGAAGTAGTAGAAGAATAGATTAAGTTCTAAGAGAAGTTAATAGACAGTCTCTTGTTTTTAGTTTCTATATTAGTTAATAAAGAATGTTTTATAAAGACTCTTCTTAACTCTAGATATTTATTATATAGACTTATTAGCTTCTTCTTTACTACCTAGAATAACCTTTAGCGTATTCCTATCTCCTCTTAAGAGCTCTCTAGCTTTAATACTCTCTTAGACGATATAGTAATAGAAGTCGCTGCTATCTCTTTAGATATTAATAGATACTACAAAGCTAGGTCGTTTCTCTACGTTGTTCCTTACTTAGAGTTATATAATATAATTCTAAGACTTCTCTAGATTATTAAATAAGACGTTTAAATTAATAGATCTACTTCTAAATATCTTATCTTCTTAATAAATATACTTATACGAAATTAAGCTAGAATTCTAGAAGTAAGCAGCTCGAATTCTGTCGATTACTAGCCTATCTCTATTAAGGCTTTTTAGATAATAATAAATAAGTCTTACTAAAATATATAAGTATTCTTAGCTAGCTTATAAGATATTACTAAAGCTCTTAAGAAGATAAAGAAGACGAAAACAGATTCTTAAACAAAGCTACTACTATAATTCTAGGATTACCTTAGCGTCTTTAACTTAAAAGACTTAGATAAAGTGCCTTCTCTATAAGGCGATAGAATAGACTACTAGATCGAACTTATAAAAGAAGACGGAAAGGAAGCTATAGTCTCTTAAGAGCTACTCTATAATATATTCTATAATAAACTTCTTATTCTCTAAAGAACGCTTATAAAGTATATAGATAAAAGCTAGATTCGAGTTAGTAACTCTTCTACTACTACTTCTATACTCTTTATATAAAAGCTAGGAGAAGGTCTACGGTTCTATATTAATTACTATACTCTAAATAAAGTTATATAAAAGAACTAGTACTTACTTCCTCTAATCTACGAAACCTTATAATAAGTAGAAGATAGCTTTTTATATAAGATATAGATTATATAAATAAATAGTTACCTCTTTTAGACTTATAAATATACTAAGTATATTCTAAAGATATATTAACTAGATATTATAGAAATACCTAGACGACTTCTACTTTACTTACGTAGACGATATTCTAATTTTTATAAATAGAACTCTTAAAGAATATAAAGAATAACTTAAGCTTATTCTAAAAAAGCTTAAAGATATAAGACTCTTTCTTAATATCGATAAATATAAATTCTTAGTTATATAAATAAAGTATCTAGGGTTTATTCTTAATATTAACTTAGAAGTAGAAATAGATCTAGAAAAGATAAAAGCGATTCTTAACTAGGAAGTATCTATAATAGTTAAGGCTATATAAAGCTTTCTTAGCTTTATAAACTTCTACTAAAACTTTATTAAAGACTATTCTAATATTATAAGACCTTTTATAGAACTTACTTATAAGAAACATACGTTTATATAGATAAATAAATATTAAGACGTTTTTAAATAACTAAAGTATATATTTACTATAGCCTTAGCTCTTATATAATTCAATTATAAAAGATAAATAATTATAGAAATAAACTCTTCTAGCTAGTATATTAGTAGTACGCTTATATAATATAACGACGAAGGACTCTTATAACTCTATATCTTCTTTTTAAAGAAGAACTTACCTACTAAATATAACTATGAAATCTATAATAAGAAGATACTAGCTATTATATAGTATCTAGAAGCTTAGAATCCTAAGTTATAAAGTATAAATAGATTTAAGATTTAAATAGACTATAAGAACCTTAAGTACTTTATATTAGTATAGAAGCTTATAGAACGATAAATATAATAGTCTCTAGCTCTCTTAAAGTATAACTTTATAATTATATATATTAAAGAGAAGAATAATATTTAAGTAGACGCTCTTTTATAATAAGAGTAAGATATACTAGACAACGCTATAAATAAACGAATTAATTACTATATAAAGTAACTTCTTAAGTTTATAAACGAAAAAGAATAGACTCTAGAGATTATAAAGGCGAACCTAGTATAGACGTAAGAAGCACTTCTAGATAATAAAAAGACTCTTTAAGAACTCTAGATAATAGCTAAAGAAGTAGACGCCGACCTTTGAACAATAGAAGACACTATATAATAAGACAGAAGAACGTTCTCTACTAGCTTAAAGCTTAAAGTATCGATGTTTAAATATACTCTTATAAACGAAGAAAAGCTAAAGTTCTAAGACTAGTTATAAGTTCTAAATAACGAAGAACTTTATATAAAGATAATCTAGTTTATATACGATTTAAAGCTTTATAGTTACCTTAGACAAGAGAGTATAGCTTAGATTCTCTTATAATAATACTTCTAGCCTTAGATATTATAAGATATATAAAGGTTTATATAAAATTATAACGCTTATAAAAGAAATAAGACTTAGAGAGACGTATAGTAAGGATTCCTAAAGCCTCTACTAGTTCTAAATACAATCTAGAGCGAAATTTTAATAGACTTTATAGTCGAGCTTCTAGAAAGTAATAGATATATAAATATAGTTATAATTATAAATAGGCTAGGAAAAGGAATAATCTATAATAGTCTTAAGAATATTATAGCTAAAACAGTTACTAGATAGTTTATTTAAACCTTCTACTAAAGACACTATCTACTAAAAGCAATAGTATCTAATTAAGAAACGTAGTTTATAAGTTATCTCTAGACGAGAATATACTCTCTCTTAGGAATTATATAACGACTTTCTATAGCTTTTTACCTAGAAATAGACAGATCTATAAAGCAAATAAACTAGATAGTAGAAACCTATCTACGAATGTTCGTAGATTACACTTAAGATAACTAGAAAAAGCTACTACTATTCGCTAAATTAGTAATTAATAATCAAATAGTATTAGCTATAAAAGTAAGCCTCTTCTTTCTTAAATATAGATATTATACCAAACCTCTAGATATCTAGTATAAGCTCTTAGACAAAGCTATACTACGATTACTAATTTAAAAAGCTAATATAATCGTATAAAAGCTTAAAGAAGTATAGGAATAGACATAGTCGATAATAGCTACTATATAGTAAATAATAGAAGACGTTATAAACAGAAGAAGATAATAAGCGCTAAGCTTTAAAGTTAGAGACAAAGTCTAGCTAAATCTATAAAACGTTTATATAATAAGAAAGTTAAAAAAGCTCGACGCTAAGTAAGCTAAGTATATAGTACTAGAAGTAATTAGAATATATAGTTATTACTTAGATATACTTTCTAGAATCTACAACGTATTCTACTCTTAACTTCTATAGCTAGTCTTAAATAACCTACTACTAAGTTAAGTTTAAGACAACGATTAACCTAGACTTAAGGTTCTTAAAGATAACTAAGAATACGTAGTAGAAGTGATTCTTAATAAGAAGAGACAAGGACGTACTATTAAGCTACTTATAAAGTAGGAAGAATATACTAGGCTAACCTAGGAATCTTAAGACGCTCTTAAGAATACGAAGGCTTATAACCTCTAAAGAGCTAGAGAGAGAGAGTAATATAACAGTTTATATCTAAAGAGTACTCGGTCTATCGACCTTTGTATAAAACGTGACCTTACGTAATCTTATATAACTGTTATAGTGTAGATCAAGGAATAGATTGTTCGCGAAGAAGGAAGGAAGAGAGAAGCTCTTCCTTAGCTATTTATATACCTATAGAAGAGTATATCCGCGATATTCGTAATCTCGCTTAGCGAGCCACTTAGAAGCGAGCTTAAAAGCAAGCTTATTTACTAAATCAAAAACTCTTATATAAGGTCCCTCTTACTAACTTAATTTCCTCGTTTCTCTTTATCTCTCTCGTAGTCTTCCTAGGCTTGTAGTCGTTCGTTTTCAGTAGGTCTTAACTTATGTAGAAAGCGCTTCTTAAACTGACGAATAGAGGCAGTACTATGTATTACGTAAGTTAATAGCTTCTACGAGTCCGCCTCTGCTCTATAGCCTCTCTATCGAATAAGATATTAGAATCCAGTCTTGTTTCTCCTCGAATTTACTATCTCCTCTATAGCTCAGAGTACGTGTCCACTGTCGTCGATTGCTACTAGTAGTAGAGGTTGATTCGTCTGTCCTAGTATAGGTATTCTAGCGGTAGGGTGTAGTAGGTTAGTATAGAATACGTTGTAGATCGATTCTAGTTTATAGAGTAGTTCTAGTTTATATACGTAAGAGTTTATAGTTTAAAGTATATAGAAGGGGCTAATATACTTGGCGTTAAACTTAGAGATTGGTTTAGCTGACTTAATATTCTAAGTACTAAGTATAACTATATCCTCTACTCTATATACTAGGGTAGGTGATTAGTAGACGTTAGTAGCTTCCTCTATCTTATCTCTTAAGATAAGAAGGTTCGTACGTAGGAGTGCTAAGACGTCTTTTATCTTTGTAGCGAAGGTTATACTAGCAACTGCGCTTTAAGAATCGGGTGTAGCTTAAGGAGAGCTAAAGCTTACTCGAGGATAGTAACCGTTGTTTATAAAGAAGGGTAATATACCTATAGCTAAACTACGTACGTTCCTTAAAGCAAACTCGGCTAGTAGTAAGAGCTAAACCCAATCCTCTTAAGCATAGTCGATATACTAGCAGAGGTACTTAGAAATAGACTTATTAGCGATTTCGGTTTAGCTATCGGTTTTAAGGTAGTAGGTAGTAGAAAGGTTGATTCGTATATATAATATATCGTAGACTGTTTTCTAGAATGCTATAACGAATAGCGAGCCTCTATTAGAGATAATAGAGTCCGGTAGACTATAGAGCTTCTAGACGTCTTATATAAATAAGCGAGCTAAGTCGACAGCAGTCTGCTTTGAATAGTATAGAATAATATAGTAGTCCTTTATAAGTCTGTTAGTAACTACTATAATCTGGTCGTAACCGTCTATTATTATAATCGGTCCTATAAAATTAATAGACAGGTCCTTCTACTGCTAGGTTAGAATAGAGAGAGGCTTTAAAGTACCCTAGTACTACAGCTAGGAAAACTTATTTCGAAGGCAACTCTTATAGGCTTTGACGAATTACTTAATATCCTTATAAAGTTTAAGCCACTAGTAGTCTCTAGATACTAGTTCAAACATCTTATCCTTACTAGGGTAGCTACTCTTAACTGAATCGTGGATTTTTTAGAGAAGCTAGACTCTAAGCTTAGTATCTAGGACGTATAGTCTGTCTCGAAAGTAGAGCTTGCTCTAGGTAATACGACATTCTAATAAGGCTATTTCCTTTAAGTAAGGCGTACGGTCCGTTCTATTCATCTCCTTAGAAACACGAGTCTAAAATAGGTCTTCTTAATAACCTTTATAAAGAAGTCGAGTAAGTTTAAGATTATCTAGCTCTGGCTCTTCTAGGTCCTCTTCTATAGATTCAAGTTCGTTCTAAAGAGGTGCTATACGTATAGCTAGGTCTAAATTATACGGTTTTAGAAGTGATTACTACTAGTATAGTACTCGAGGATTGTTAGGTAATAAGAGCAGATCCTAGGAAAGTCGTGTCCTACTATCTGCTTTTGCTATTACTCTTCTAGGTACTGATTTAATAACAAAGTTAAACTAAGAGAGGAACTCGCTCTAACGTACTTAGTAGCGAGTAAGTTGCTTTATAATTATAAAGTACTTTAAATTAGAGTGATCGGTGATAACTAAGATTAGGTAATCTATTCCTAAGAGTTCTAAACACTACGCTTCAAAGGCTTAAACAATAGTAAGCAGCTCTTTATTATAAATTTCGTAGTTATATTCTACTAGGTCGAAGACCCTCGATATAAAGGCGACTAGGTATAATATACTATCGTAGTACTAAGAGAGAATAGCAGCGGATACGTAGTCTAAAGAGTCGTATTCTAAGACAACCTCCTTTATAGGATTAAAATAGCGTAGTATAGGTGCTAAAGTGAATACTAATTTTAAAGTCTTAAAGGCGTCGATATACTCTATAGTCTATTCCCAGAGTATATTTAACTTAGACAGACGATTTAGTAGCTTAACTATCTTAGAAAAGTTTCTAATAAAGCAACGGTAAAAGTTTATAAAGCCTAGAAAGGCTTAGAGGTCTTTAAGGTTTAAAGGTATTTCCTACTAGACGATTATAGAGACTTTTTCAGAGTCTATTCTTACTCTATTAGTAGAGATAATTATACTAAGGTATTAAACCTCTTAGGTTTTAAATTCACACTTCTTAATATCTAAGTAGAGGCCAGCTTTTTAAAGAGTGTCGAGGACTTAGTATACGTGCTAGCGGTAAGTATATAGGTCGTCTATAAAGATAAGGATATCGTTAAGGTATACTATATAGAAGATGTCTAAGAAGGGGCGTAGAACTTTATTAATCCTAGCTTAGAATATTATAGGTATATTAGTTAAGCTGAATAGTATAACCAACGACTTAAAAAGGCTATACCGAGTATTAAATACCGTAAGCTATTCGTCTCCTTCTTATATTCTAATACGGTTAAACGCTGTAACAACGTCTAATTTGGTATAGTACTTAGCTGTGCTTAATCTCTGGAGAGTCTCTTAGATACGAGGAATCGGGTATCGATTCTTAATTATAATATTATTAAGCTGTCTATAGTCTACGTAAAAGCGTAGGCCTCTCTCTAGCTTCTTTATAAACAGTACAGACGATGCTACTAGTGACGTACTAGCTCTTATAAAGCCCTTGTTAAGTTGCTCTTTTAGGTATTTATATAGGACTTCTAATTCCCTAATAGACATATTATATAGTAGGCTGTAGAGTGCTCTTATCCCTAGTTTCAACTCGATGTAAAGATCGCAGTCCTAGTAAGGGAGTAATTCGTCTGCTGCTTATGGTTAGAAGAGCGGAAGGTGTCGATAGTACTGCTGAGGTAGTAAAGAGGCTAGGTTAATAGTCTTTAGGTTGTTATATTTATCGAGGCTTTTCTGAATATCGTTAAGCGAGACTTCTTAAAGATACAGCTTAGCTGCTTTTTAGTAGCGTAGGGACTACTAGTATACTATATCAGTCTCTTTGAAATGAAGTTCTTTTTCTATACGCTTATAGCTAGTAAGACTATTATTAGTATAGTATTTAGCTAGTGCTAGTAGATCGAGGTATTACTAACTAGTAAGCTCTTTTAGCCTCTAGTCGATTTCGTATAATAATAGAGAGAACACTTCTATATCTTATTATCTAGTGTAAGTATAGAATATAGCTACGTTGATTATCTTTAGAGTGCCTTTAGTAGCTTTGGTATAACCGTAGACTAAAACTTTGTCTCTTTTTATATAATACTTATAGTCTTAATTAAACTATAAGGTGTTCTTTCTCCAGTTAATTAGAGGGTTGTATTTAGTAAGCTAAGGCTTTCTAAGTATAATCTTATAAGAGCTAAGCTTAGTAACGTAAAAGCGTTGTTGGTAGTCGATGTACTAGCCTATATATAGGTTAAGAGTAACGAAGTAGGTAAGGTTC
>JAPZOX010000496.1:0-35350 GCA_037952655.1 Hymenoscyphus sp. LP001
GGCTATCTGGAGGGCTAAAAAGAGGAAGCGCAACTCGGAAGGTGTATATAATACATATGGTGGCAATAATAAGGTGTTGAATGAGAGCCAGGAGGAGGCTGTCCGACAGTACTGTTACGAGCAGTGGGAGATGGGACTAGGAGCTACGCACCAAATAGTAAAGGCTGCGATCGCACATCTTAAGAAGGTATAGTATTCTCTTGATTCTACTATTAATAATTAGCTAATTTCTTAGTCCTAGAACCCTCTCTAGCCACCGCCGTCTAATCAGTGGTTCCGGAACTGGCTGAAGAAGAACGAGGACCTACATACTCTAAAAACGAAGCTAATTGCCTTTAAGAGGCTCGAATCGTATACCGAGGAGGAGATTAAGACGTGGTTTAATGGGTATACTGCTGCCCTTACGTAATATAAGATCCGGAAGGCTAAGAATGTCTGGAATATAGACGAGTTAGGAGCTCGAGTTGGTTGCGTAGGAAGTGAGAACGTCATCGTTCCTATAGAAGTGAAGGAGATGTATATAGCTAATCCTAAGAATAGGAAGTCGGTGACCATAATAGAGACGATCTATGCCGATGGGCGAGCAGCGGCTCCTTTTGTTATTACGCTAGGAAAGAAGATAATAGATAACTAGATAGTAGACGAGCTGACCGGAAAAGAGTCAGTGGATTGCTCTTTAACCGGCTACATTAATAACACTATTATTATAGCATATGCCGACCATCTTATCAAGGAGCTAGGAGCTAGGCCAGATAAGCTATAGAGGATGTTACTTCTTGATAGCCATAAGACTCACCGATACGATCCCTTCGTTCTTAAGTGCTACGAAAACCACATACTCCTATAGTACTTTCCCTCCTATTATACACATATCCTATAGCCGGCAGACGTTGGTGTTTTCCGACCCTTTAAAGAGTACCATCGGCAAGCGATTGCCAACGCTCTTCATAGTCTAGACTTTGAGTATTCAGTCGCTTCTTTCTTCCGAGATCTTACCTAGATATGTACGTAAACAATGAAGGTTTATACGATTAAGAACGCCTTTGCTGAGTCTGGTTGTTATTTGCCGAGTTAGAAAGCTATCTAGAAAAAGATGAGGTCGTATAATAAGAAGAAAAGGACAATAGACGACGTTACTAATCCAGAGCTGCCTCGTCTTCCTCCTACTCGTCTAGAGGAAACCTGGACTACTGCTGCAACCGTACGAGCTCTAGGCTCTCGAGATCCTACTTAATTTTCTGATCCCTCTATTAATCTATTTAAGAAGACAATGACGCAAGTTGGTATATTGCTCGAGAAGGCACATCTTACGACAGTTCAACATCACGCTCTCTAGCAAAAACTACTCGTCGACGCCAAGCGTAAGAGCAATTCACGGAGGAGTATACACAAGGGAGGAGGAGCGGCCGTCACTGGGTTACGAGAGAAGATACAGAAGAGGGATAAGGACGAGAGAACCGAGGCCTTGCGTAAGAAGGAAAAGAAGCTTTTAGCCGCTATTAATAAAGCTAGGAAAGCTCTTATAGATAAGGGTATATAGGCACGCAAAGACGAGAGAGCACGCAAGGCTAGACTTATATAATATAAGAAGGACGATATACTCCCTCCGCTAGAAGACCTTGTCCGTATCCGAGAGCTAGATAAGAAGCCTAATAAGTTTGAGCGTTGTACTCTCTTACCAGACTTTTATCCTGAATTAGTATAAGCAATTAACGAGCTTAAGACACATCAATCCTAGGATCTTATTCCTCTGCCATAGTTATAAGAAGAAGAAGAAGAGCCGGAAGTGTCTTTTACTTTAGGTCAATTACACCTTAAAAGTAGTAAGGAAGTCCTAGATTACCTAGACAGTAGCGGGGACGAGATTCCTAATTATCCATCGTCTCCTCAAGAGAGTATATCCTTAATTGACTTAATAAGGGCAAATGTAGACTTTATAGACTTTGGAATAGACGATTAGAGTAGTAATATAAGACATTATTTATCTATTTTAGTAGTGGTTTTGGTGGATATTCCACTCCCGAGGTTATTCCGGCTGTACAGGACACTTGAGTTTGCAGGACACTTGCTTTTACCGACTACAAGCGAATGCGCCGTAGAAGGGGAACCGGCTATTAGATAGAGACTTTATATATCAGGGCTTATAGCAAGTGCTGATGAATTGAACTACAGGGACTGTCTATATACAAGAAGATTCGATTGTCCTTTCCAAGCCAGAGTCCTTGCTAACTTATATACTCAGTCTACTCATTCTAGAGGGTTCTACCAAGAGTACTCTCGAAGGTTCTGTCACGTCCATGCGTTGCTAAGCGAGGTCACGTGAGTGCGTCGCTGGAGTACTCCGAGACTTATTCCACGGGTGTAACCCTTGACATTATAGTAAGAAGTCTTCTACTTAAGAGCCTAGTAATTTTTAGATCTCTAGTATTTTTTAGCTATTTTATATTATAGTTGTTAATTAATTATAAGGATAAAAGTAGGTATATAAGTAGTTATTACTTAGTTTTAGTACTAAAAGTATACTAAAAAGTAGTAACGAGCTAAAGAACGTTTAGGAAATACTACACCTAGTAGTGTTCAGAGAATACTCGTACCCGGACTAGTTACTGCTCAATTTTCTTTCCTACTGCAAATCTCATTGCAGCTCCAACTTTTACGAGTCTTTACTTCGTGGGCCGATCTTCGCCAATATATCAACGACGCTGTCAATAACCGACTAAGAGACTAAAGCCGAGGAGAACACTCGAATCCCAGGTGTTGATGTACGATTCGAATCTTACTTGAGACGCTTGGTGCATTGTAGGTTTTTTGTTACTGATGTCGGGGAACTTGGAATAAGTCCCGGGATGTTTGGATGTGGTCTAGGGACTCTCAAGACGAAGGATTATATCATGCTGATACTCGGATGCCCCATGCCTTTGGTCATAAGACCGCTAAATGAGATGTGCTATGTAGGCGGGACGCCACCAAGGTGTCAATTAGTTGGGAGAGCTTACGTAGATGAACTCATGTACGACGACGATTATAATTATGCGGTCTGCGATTGGCGAAATGGGTTAAAAGGAAGTTCAATTACTCTAGTTTAAAAGAAATACTTGAAGTCTTTCACTTAGTAATAAGCGATGGTTTGATTTTGTTCTTAGGGGGGTATTTTTTTTTACCAAAACATGGTTTAATCTACTAATAGAGGCTTGGGAACGAGGGAGACTGGATCCCAAATTTCAAAGAACTCATTGTATGTACAATTGCTTGAAATCTCTCCATATAGTAAGAGAAGCTAGCATTACTCTACGAACAACCCCTTCTTATTACTCTGGTGTACTCGGATAATTACAAACATTATCCAAGAGCGTTAGAAGAATCAAGGAACGATATTTCTAATTCTCCTATATCTTTCCAAATAATATACCTAATTTTCCTAGACCGCTTTGCACAATCAAAGTAAAAGTTAGTGTTCACAGAGTAACGCCGACTTCTCTTACCTCAAATCTTTCAGAAAAACTTTCAAAATACCAGCAGAGGAAAAAATGAGCGCTCTAATATTTCTACACTTCGTTATCTCGCTAACCACCTATTCAGCAAACCAAGAACCGGCTCAAGCCAAGTTCGCCATCTGCTGCGCCATCATATCCGCAAAGGTACCAGCGAAATTTTCACGATCTCTCTTAGCTTGACCAACAGTAGTCAAGACATTCTTGATTCCAATACCGATTTGATCAGTTCCAGTGATCGATCTGAGTTCATTCAAACTAGCCGTGAGATCAGATCCATTGTCAAAGCCACCGAACTCCGTAAGAGCGGCGGCAAGTTCTTTATGGGTGTTGATATTTGGAATGGCAAGTTCACGGTTGAAGATTTGTTTGAGATCTAATTGTGTCATGACGGAGCGTTGAGATGTGGTTCCGATGACGAGGAGACGTTTGCCCTAGTAAGAGAATTAGGTTTGTGGACAGAGAAGCAAGGGAAAGTAGGGGGGGATTACAGCAGGAGGTTCTTTGGCAATAAGGACCATCAATGCCTGAGTGACAGGATTTGAGAATCTAAGTCCAACATTCGACCACTCAATGATACGTTCAATATTATCAATAACGACGATATTTAAGGGCGACTTGTAGGCATCCATAAACACCTTCTGAAGATAATTTATCTTGGCCGACTCACTGAACCCTATCATGTTCTCAGCAGAGACAAGCTTGATGAACGGGAATTCGGAATCTTTGGCGATTTTGGCTGCAATGGCAGTCTTTCCGGAACCCGGAGGACCATGCAACAACACAGAAAGTAACGACGCATCGGGGGCGTTTTTGATGTAGTCAACAGCGAGAGCTCCTTGGTTGAGGATGTTCCCAACATATGGACTGAAATTCAATATGCCGTGCTTCATAGCAGTCTCGAGTTCCTCTTCAGAAACACCAAATGCTGCCTTGACTTCCTCAAGTGCATTCATGAAATCTGATCGGTTGACCTTCATGTTTTCGATGTCGTCGCTGACACCAGCTACAGTTCCAACCTTGACATGACGGTTGAAGGCGAACGACGAAGCAGATTTGACCAAACCTCCAATCTCAGCACCCGAGAAATTCTTGGTCATATGGGCAAGTTCTGGAACACTGACATCAGGATCAATAACGTCGTTTGCCAACATTTTGGAAGTATGAATCTTCAAAATCTGGGCTCGACCAGCCTCGTCCGGTAGCGAGATCTCCATGTGAACTTCCAAACGTCCAGGACGCAGTAAAGCATCATCAATCATATCCATACGATTGGTCATTCCAATGAGTAAAATATTGTTGAGCTGATCAACACCATCAAGTTTGGAGAGAAGTTGATTGACAACACTGTCACCAACACCAGTTCCACCACCGGCTCCGCTTCCTCTCTGTTTGCAGACGGCATCCAACTCATCAAAAATGATAATATGAAGACCACTCTCATCTCCTTTCTCCTTGTACTCTTTCTCTGCATCCGCAAAGAGTTTTCGGATGTTCTCTTCAGATTGACCAACATATTTATTTAAGACTTCTGGACCGTTGATAACCTTTGGTTCTCTCGAATTTAACATCTTTCCGATTTGACGAGCAATCAAAGTTTTCCCGGTACCTGGAGGTCCAAAAAGTAAAATACCCTTCACATGCTGAATACCCAATTTCTCAATCAATCCAGGAGGGAAAATACGAGATGCGAACGCTCTTCGGAAAATAGCACTGAATTCAGTATCCAATCCACCAATTCCCATATCCTCGAATTTGAAATTGGGAGCGATAATGGAATTGGCGGCCGGCCGCTTAGTAGATCCTTTCAGCTTGATCTCCGATTTTGCATCTTTGTAGAAGGTAATAGGTGTGTGTTGGGTGAGAATGCCCCTCGCGTCAGGGTTTGTCAATGTTGGAGCAGCTGACGACTGTTTCTCTAAACTGAGATCAACCAGTTGTACCGTTTTGACGGTGAACTCAAGGACAATGTTCTTGTAGTCCATTACGAGTTTCTGTCCTGGCGCGAAAATCTGGTTTTGGTAGAGCCTGATGAAGTTGTCTGCCAAAACGTCCTGGTCGTATGGGACATCGGTGGACTTTTTAGAAGCAAATCCAACATCCAAATCCAAAGCCCCAAGGTATGCATGTCCACCTTGCGAAAAGGGATCGTATATCTCGCACATGATAGTCTCGCCTTTTCCTATGTCACACCAGTCTCGCTGACGTTCGTGCAAACTTATGAAGCCTGAAGGGAAAGAGGGCAATGGTCTTGCCGTAACCACATATCTTCCATTCATCAGGATGTAAAAATCGGAACCATCTCGCGATGGGGGGAAGTCTTGCGGGGAAACAGCACTTCTATAGCGGAGTTAGCTAGACTCCAAATATTACTCTAGACCAGCACTTACAAGTTTCCAAATACATACTCATCTTTCGTAGGCTGAGTATCTAATCTTTGGGCCTTCAATGGTATCCGTCTCGCCGGGCTCATTTGTGGTTGCTGCTGTGGTGGAGGCCTTCCTACTGCCGCACGCTGTGGCATCTGTTGTCTGCTTGATGGCTGCATAGGAGCACCATATGGGTCTCTATTCTGCATTCTGGGGTCGTCTTGGTAACCTCGAGTATCGTCTCGTGAAGGAGGAGGTGGGGGTCGTGGTTGTCCATATCCGCCGCTGGGTGCTCGTCCGGCATTTGGGGCTCCGCCAAAGAGGTTCTTTCGGATATCCATAATTGTAGTTTTCGAGGCGCAGAGACGTTTGGCAGAAGTTTCAAGCTTAATGAAGGCTTTTGTAGGTTCAAGCTTGCAAAGTGTCCTGATACTAGCTGGCGCCTGGCAGTCCACGTATCCTCGAGTTTATGACTCTTTCAATGTTGATAACAGATCACCCTCTCTTTCCCATATAACTCGGCGTGAATCGTAAATTCGTTCTGTGATTCCTTTCTTCGTGATTTATTCGTGTTGGTTGAAATGCAGTTTACAAAGTGGCTCGTCCCAGCTCTCTGCTACTTGTCTGGTTTGACGACAGCCAGTGGCTCAGATGCTTCAGGTACGACCGGGGGGCTGGTCTTTAGTTTCGGCTTGGCAGCTTCCTCCTCTCCAGCAACACCATCATCTCAGCCTTCTCCAACTCTCAGCCTCGACCTAAATTTCTTCCTACAAGTCGCAAACCACGAGCTAAAGTTCCCGATCATGCCTTTGTATGTTTCCTATTCCACATTCATCTATACCTACTAACTAGTATAGACATCTTCTCGGAAAGAAATCATGGAACGTCTACAACACGGCCAACATCGAAAAGGTCCAGCGCGATGAAGCCATCGAGGCTGCTCGAGTCGCAGCGGAAGAGCAGTCTATGCAAGAGCTAGATGCCACAAGACGTCTCCAAATCCTACGAGGAGAAGAACCTACACCTCTACCAGCCATCGAAGACAGTCCTCGAAGTGATCGGAAACGAGAACGCGATGGTGATTCCAGAGGTGGCAGAGAGCGCAAGAAGCGCAAGAAGACCGGCGAGAACGACACGGATTTCGAGATGCGGCAAGCACACGAACAAGCAACATCCGCTTCGAATAATAAGGAGAGAGGATTAGTACTTGCGAGGAAGGTTGATGCGCCTATTGTTGACGAGACAGGTCACACATCTTTATTTCCCCAGGAAATCCCGAAACCAAGTCAACAAATATCCAAATCTGCGGAAGCAGAGCGAGAAACGGCCAAAAAGAAGAAGGAATATGAAGACAATTATACTGTCAAGTTCTCGAATGCTGCCGGCTTCAAACAAGGGTTGGAAAATCCATGGTATTCGAAGAAGAATAACACAACCACAGAGGACACGGATGCTCTTCCCGGGAAGGATGTCTGGGGGAATGAAGATCCCCGGAGGAAGGAGAGAGAGGCCAAGAGGATTGTATCCAATGATCCGCTCGCTATGATGAAGCAGGGTGCCAAACAGGTAAGAGAAGTTGAGAAAGAGAGAAAGAAATGGAGGGAAGAAAAGGAGAGGGAGATGAAAGTCCTTGGGGAAGAAGCTAGGAGCAAAAGACACAAGAGAAAGCGTGAGCGTATGCATGATGATGATGAAGACGACTTGGATGATTTTAGACTTGATTCTGAGAAGCCTGAAAAGGGTTCTTCCAGGAGAAGAGAGGATGATAGCGAGAGGGAAAAGCGACATAGACATTCCCATCGGAGGCACTCACATCGAGGAGAAGAAGGAGAGCGAAGACACAAGCACAAAAGTCGTCGACGTTCCCACGATTAAATTTACATATAATACAAATGATTTCATGAAAACCAAAAAGACACCAACTTACTTAATGACTTGATATGCTTTATTTACCAATTGACCAATTCTGTATAACCATACACTAAATTCGCATCTTATGTAAATGTTACTACGATTACTTGGATGAGGACTTGATACTCTACTTCCAAAGCCTTCTACAGGTTTTTTTATTATTCGTACTCAATATAAATATTCTGAACAATACAATTCAATAGCTTGAATCACTAGAATCGCTACGTAGTGCTATGATTGTGGATTGTGGATTGTGGAATTGGTGAAGAAAGTATACTTGTATCCCAGATCAAATTTGATTCCAAACATGGCCCCGAAGACATTCCCGACTCCACAACCCCCCATCTCTCCCAAGACGCATTTACAAATGAATACACAAGAATTCATCAAGTCAAACACCCGCAAACAAGTCAACCTACAGATCCAGATCAATCTTAATCCCAAACATCCCCTTAGCAATCTTCCCCAACTCCTCACACCCCTCCAACTGCCCCACATCCCCCAGCTTCCTCATAATCTCATCATACAACCCCTCACTCAACCCTTCCTTCCTCTCACTATATATATCCAGTCCGGCGGGCGTAAACAAGCTCGCCTCAAACCACGTAACAATCCAGCGTTCCCCCTCGTACTCCCCCCACCCAAGGACCTCCCATCTACTACCCCCCGTAATAAAAAGCCACCCTCGACCTTTCCAATGCCATTTCCGATATCTAGCCCCCATCCCCTCTTCCTCCTCAACCACAGCCTTCCCTTCCTCTCCTTCTGTGTGTGAATCTTCACCATCCCACCAATCCACCCCTCTAATCCGTCTCAAACCCAACCAACTCTCCAAATACCCCTCGGGCTTTCCCGCAATATCATCATAAAGAACCTCATCATCGAGACAACATCCTTTCCCATCTTCGCGCGGGAGGATCTTATATGTAATCCTTACATTCTTCGCTTTCCGCCACATGGGGAGGGTGCTGTGTGTGACGTGCCATGTCCTCTCCAGGAAGGACAATGGGGGAGGAGGGGCGGGGATGAGTTTTGGTCCTGGGGGGTGGAAGCGGGAGGGAGGGGAGAGGGTGATTTTGTTGTTGGTGGGAGACATGGTTGAGGGAGGGTTGAGGTTGTGGGGTGTATGGAAGGGTAGGCTGGGGCTATGAGGTAGCGATTCGGGGTGGCAGAGATCTATGTGTGCTATGTTAGTATAGTTCCCTTCATCATCTTGAACCCTCCCTCCCTCTGGATATCTCACTCACTCACCTCGTCGCACTCGGTGCGAAAACGAGTTTCCCGGAGCTTGCGCTCTCACAAACTTGCGCCTCAAAGCACAACTTCCCAATCCCTTAATAAAATCCAAATCGCAATTAGTTACTGTATCGTATTTCCACTTCTCAACCACAATCGTACAATTTCGTATTCTCCTTGACGTTCGTTGTCCTTTGACGTTCAGCTATGATGATGGTTTCGCGACAATGACAAGGCTAGCTAGCTCCCCACTCCCTCCCCCTCGCTGAGACAATGAAAGGGAAACTAAAAATGTCTGAGCTCAACCTCCACTCGAACTTGATAAAAACAAAGACATTGTGAAAAGATTGGTGATATTTTGCTATGAAGGATACCAGAGTATGGTAGGGAGGATGCCGAGGTAAATGATGCAAATGGTATCACAATCGATAAGCTTAAAGAAAAGACCGTGTTTGTTTGATTTATGCAAGGCTTCCCGCACGCGCTCTGAGCCTCGCCATTTTCAATTCTCATACAAACACGGATGTGATTATATTGCATAAGAGCGTGTATTAACTATATCTGTTGTCTTTTCTGGATTTATGTTTATTTTTGTGTTTTGTTGGTGTTTTCCCCCTCCCGAATAAGCTGTGAGTTACTTGTAAGTTACTCGCAGCTTACTCGTGGCTTACTTGAGGCTTTTCTGTGGATTACTCGCAAGTAACTCACAGCTGACTCGATCTCAAAGTGGGGGCCAAAAAGATAAAGAGTAAGCTATAGATTTCCAATGACTGATTCCCTTGCACCAAGTCGGCTCAACCATTCATATTCAACACATCAACAGAATCGCGAGGTTTTGGGTTCATTTCTTGATTTTCATTTATCTCAGCAACCACCAACCAGCCAGCAAACAGGCCCTCCAACTCTTCCTAGCTCTTCGCAAGCCCCCAGAGCAACGCATCTCATACAAAGTCCCTCCAATCCACCTCCTGCGTCACTGTAAAGCTCAACTAGGGTATTCCACTCATGCAAACCACACTTCCCTTCTCGGGCTCAAAATAAAAAACAATGAATACAATGAAAACAACAAGGCGGCCAGTGATAGCTCATCTCTTGCATCTTCCCTTCGGTTTCCCCCTCGAAAAAATGGGTATCTTCTAATACGCACGAAACCCCATCCATCAAAAAAAAAACTAAAACTAGAATATTCCACAACAATAGCAATCACACACAGCAACAAAAAAAAAGGAAAATCGTCATTATCGTCCGCAGTCGAGGGCCGTTGTACCCGTAAAGGAGAAAAAGTATGAAAACAAGAGAATGTAAAGGATCATATCGAAACAAGGATTAAAGCAACGTAAAAAAGCAAATAACAGGAAAGCCGCTGTGGGGCTTCCTAGGTGAGGTACAAGAAGGTGAGTATACAATCCCGATCAAAAAAAGAATTGGTGGGAAAAAAGAGTGTTTGGTGTTGACACGATCATTCCTGGATCGCCTTTCCATAGTTGTTGATTTCCTGATCGGAAAGGGCGGCCAGCCAGAGACATCTCTCTGTGATGCCTTCGATGGGGAGGAATCTGTACAGCTGACTAGCCTCCAAGAGCCTGAGAAGGTTCTTGATGATCGTAGCATCTGTTCGACATCTTTCAAAGTTGACGAGCGGCTCGGTGGTTGGAGTACTAGCGATTTGACTTGGTCTCTCGGAATTGACCAGAAGATCATGGGTGTAGATGCCGACGAATGGAATGCAACCTTGATCCGCGCCAGCTCCTTCCATCTCTGCTCGCAAGTTGTGGAAGTTGTGGGTTGGAGTGACGAGGTCCTCGAGTTGTTTCAAGACTTGCAAGTCCTGGTTAGGAACATTGGCCCATGTTTTTGTAAGACGAGACAGATCTTTGGATGTAAGGGCGACAGTAAGTTGTGTCATGGTGGCGAAATTCCTATATTTGCGGCAGTGCGCAGCAATATGAATGTACTTGATAAGTGTTCTCACACGCTCCTCCATATTCAGAGTCAAGACAACTTCAGACACCGCCCATTTCACAACGAGATTGAAACGAGCAATGACAACTTCCACCCCTCGTGGTTCAGAGGTGCGGAGGAAGTCAACCCATGAGCGCGAGTCGGTTGTCGAATTCTTCCATCTCATTTCAATGAGATCCTTCCAATCGATTTCATTGAGTGCGTCTTTCTCGATAAGTGTGAATTGCTGGGCAAGGACTTGAGAGTCGAACGCGAGGGTGAAAGGAAGATGCAAAGAGGTTTTGCGCGATGGCTCAGGGATACGATGCGACCGAAGAGGGTCATTGGATGCTGTTGCTCCCCTATCTTCCAAATCACCGTTTATTTCCTGATCTTGTCGTGGACAAGGGCCTGTTGGTGTGATTTCGGGGGTTGGAGGAAGGCTGTTTTGACCCTGGTTCCCCAGTCTGTTGTAGCTCCTATAGCTTTGTGGGCTGGTACCATCAGGATACAGTTGCAATGCTTGTGTCAATGTAATTGGCGGCGACGGAGGCTGATCTTGTAGATGCGACGGTAGCACAAACTCTTTCATGACCGACTCAGGATGCACAGGGGGACCAGAGTCCTGCTCGGTAAGCTCAGTCCTTGAGATGACTTCCATGGACATCTCCGACGATAGATCACTTCGATCTTCACTCTCGCTGTCCAAAAAGGATTGATCGAGACTCTTATGCTGAGGCATAGTCTGGCCAACTGGTATTCTGCGGAGACTATCAGTGTCGTCAATGAAATCAAATGAATTGACATGAGATGAGTCGGGAGTATGCTCGTTGTGAATAGGCCTCTCGTTGCTTGGACCACGGAGGATGGACTGGTCTGACCAATTTCTTGTCCTTCTTTTCATTCCATGGTCTGACAAGCCTCGTTCAAGAAGAGGAGTTGAGTTGTATGATTCCACTGATTTCATGGAAACAACTGAGTTCGATTGCATCCCACGAGGTTGATAAACAGTAGGTTTAAGCTCTTCAATTGAGGAGTTTGGTTGCGGCCGATAGGTAGGAATCATCGATTGTTCGGTATCCTTGTTTCTGTGTTCTTCCACTTCATCGTCCTCTTCAAGTGAAAGTGTGCTTACATCCAATGGACGGGCACCGAAGCTATCACGATCAGCCTCTCCACTGAGCGACAAATCTGAACGACGCTGCTCGAATTTCCCTTCAAGTTTCAACAGAGCGGATTCAACACCGCCGTCATCATCAATATCATCGGGGATCTGTGCAAGCATTTGTGCCTCTTTCTCAAAAGATGGACGCATGACAGGCTGAGATGAGTGCGTACTGAAAAGGGAGACACGGGGTTTTGGTGAGGATGCCTCAGCTAAGGCGCCCAGTGAGAAGGTTTGTACAGCAGGTTCTGACTGTTCGAAAGTGCTGCTTCTGACATCCACATATGTGCTAGGCTCCCCCGCTCCCAATAGATATGAGCTTCGGACAGAGTCGGCGTACGTAGAGATCGACCCAGTCGACATTGGTCGCCGGAGAGGCTGAGAATTCAAATCTTCAACGTTCGTGACTGCTCTCAAATCCCCTCCAGGTCTTCTCCGGAGAACCCGTAGAGGAAGTGGTACTGAAGGAACGTGGTTTAGAAAATCGTGGTCCTCTGAGTCAGAGAATGTAGTTGCATCGAAACTTCTTTCACTTCGATGCCGTGTAAACCCGCTATGATATGAAGCATATCGCCGCAATGAAACGGATTTCTTTGCCTGAAACGAATGGCGTGGGACGCGTGCGGATGAGCGATGAAATGGATGGTTGCTGGGAGGCCGATCATTGGCCATAGACAATGATTCACGGCGCACATAATCACTATCTCCTAAAGACAACGATCGCTTTCTGGTGTGTTGGCCTAACAAATGCGAGGAGCGGCGTGGGGTGCCGAACTGTGGCTCAGGAGGGGTTGAAGGTGGCGTTGGGCCTCCAGACGGGTGCATGTAGGTATCAGCAAAATCCTCAACGGATGTGTTCATGAGAATTGCTCCAGTCATTACAGGGCCTTCGGTTGGTACCGTATCATCAACGATCACAATGGACTTACTGCCACTAGTCATCTCACTACTGACGATGGCCTTTCGTGCTTCCGTCGTAGATAGTTCGAGTGTGGCATCTGGTGCCATAGTTGGATATCGAAGTTGCATGTCGTGCTCGCTAAATTGGTCTGATTTGGCACTCGATTCTCCATGATCTGCTTCCGCTTCTTCCTGGACGGCCTTCTTGAAATCTTCAGCAACCTCAGCGCCCAACAAATCGATCCTCATTGGTGATTTGAGACCCATAGCTCGAGACCGGGCTTGCGGAACAACGGCGGTCCCTGGTAACCGATTTATTGTTGCTCCTCTGACACCTAGAGGGGGGATGTGTGGAAAGCTTCCTTGAGTTGGCGACGAAGACGGGACAGAGCTTAAGCCAGTCCGAGTACTCAGAGCACGGCGAACACTTCCTAAAAGCTTCTTCATTCCAGGGCCTGACATTGCTGAAGGGCCTTTTTGAGAGGCACCAAGTGGGAATAACGTAGTTGCACGGTTTGAATGACCTGGGGTGCTTGGAGCAACGACTTCCACGGTTGCTTGTCCTGGCGGGAAAAGATTTCCACGAACAAGGCTTCCGGCGTAAGGAAATGCAAGAAGTAGCTCGGTGCTCTTAAAAATGACCTTTTGAACAGGTTCAAGTGTTCGCTGGTCTCTAAACGAGTCTGAAAAGCTACCACTACGCTTATGGGAGTGTGAAGGGCGTACACGTTTCCCTGTGAGAGCCTTAGGTATTGAAGCAATTGGTGGCGCTGGATCATAGATAGAGCTGGCCGGCACAGGGTGAGCCCCAAGGTGCTGGGCCGAGGCTGGGCCACGGAGTCGGGATGGAAACGAGCACGAGACAAAGTCTTCGCTCATGATGCTAGTAGGTGACAGAGGAGGGTTTTGTTGGTCCTCTCTATGGCTCATGGGTGCAGTCTGTGGCCTGACCACGGAATCTAAATGACCAGCGCGTGAGACGTCAGCAAAGAAGTTAGAGCCCTGGGCTGATGATTCCATCTGCATGAAGTCTGGCTCGATGATGCCTTCTAATTGAGGAGGTCCATTTGGATGGGCCTCCCAAAAGCTGGGGTCTAACTTCGGATCCCTAGACCCAGCAACTCCTCCAGGGGCAATGGGTATCTCAGAGCCAAGTTCAGTGTCAAATTCTGGTCCATCCCAGTACAAAGCTCCAACCCTTCTCCAGCACTTCTTGAGTTCACCCAAGATTTTCAAAGGAACCTTGGTACGTTCGGGGTCGAATAATGGGTCGCAGGTAAAGTTGTTGAGAAGTTCGCAAAAGGCTTTCCTTAAATCGTAATCAATAACATAATCATCCACGAAGTAGTTGAGCACCCAGTGACGGATGGCCACAAAAGCTCTCACTCTAACCACCGTTCCTGTCTCGTCATCGCGTGCTAGGGCCCATTTTAAGCGAGCAATCAACATCTGCAGCAGATCTGTCGTATCCAGAAAGGCGCGGAAAGTGAGAAAGAAATCGGAGAGAAGATCGTAGTCGACAAAGGTTGGCGATGTGATCTCGGCTACAAGCCTTGCTGGAGTGGCCGCTCTGATTCCTCCATCTCGAGAGTACCGTACGACAGACGGGTGGTCACAGTCTGGCTTGAAGGTCAAAGAGTCAAATATCTCTGGGGTAATTGGCAAGCGTTGTCGAATGATGCCACTGGTAGGGGTTGAACTGTTGAAAGGGCTTGATAAAGGGGTTGACATGACTAACTGGCGAGGTTGACGAGAAGCATCCGAATGTCGTCTCGACAGAATCCGGGTTGGACGCGGCGAGCTGGAGTTCTTGTTGGATTCTCCGTATGAAAGCACGCTCGACCTCATGTCATCCGTCGTTGTATATGACGAGCCTCGAAGAAACGCGGTCCCTTTCATGCTAAATCGCGGTGTCCCTAGCTTGTATGAAGGGATTGGAACTTCTAAGGTTGGGATGCCAATGAAAGACTCTGGGAGCTTTGGACGTGCACCGGGTCTTTCAATTACCACCTTGAACGCTCCGGCATCTGAATCTCGAACGTGTGCGTGCTGTTCGTCAATGGTCGAGTATGAAAAGGCGCGCTTGTGACGCGGATATGTATTTGACTGACGTGTAAGCGGTAGTGACGAATCTCGCGCTGGGGGAGCCGGAGTAGCTGGCGAACGTGTAGGAGTCCATAAACTATCGCGGGACGTCTCGTCACTCTCTGGCTGGTTCACCAAAACCTCCAATCCAGCTGTGCTCGGCGGGGTGATGGGAAACACGAAAGATGGTTGGGGGTAACGCTGGTTTGCTGGTCGTATGGTGGGACTATTTCTTGCTGTCAGCATGCACTTCTACACCCACCCCCTCTCTTGACGCGACATGGGAAGTATGACATACCGAAGATATATTCTACCATTGTTTCCCACGTTGGCCACGGTAAACTGCCGTCCCTCTCGTCCTGCGGAACCTCCGTCGGGAACAATATCGTGATGGAGTTTTCCGTCCTCTGCCTCCCGTCTCGCGCGACGATTCACACTATTCTCCTTGCGCAACCCTTCCTGCAATTGCTTCTTCTTTGCCAGATCCGACGGTTTCTTGCCGAGCGTCTTCGACCGCGGTGCCGGCCAGAGTGTGATGCCGCTCATCTTGGGAGCTTCCATGTCCCGCACCGTCGTGGCAATCCGACTCGATTTCCCAAACCTCCCTCGCGGTGACAGTCGATCTCGCTGTCGCTGTCGCAAGCTTTCTGGCGTGCGTGAGCCCGCTGGCTGGGCCGGCAATTCGTCCTCCATGCTCCTTGCTCCTTGCTCCTGAGCTGAGCCCTCCTATTGGACCTCTGGCAGCGATTCAGCCTTCAACTTCTGCGTCGGTTTCGTGAATACATTGGTGTTGTTCAAAGGATAGGTAGGTAGCGTGAGAGCGGAGAGCGGAGAGGCTAGAAGTAGGGACTACGGCTTGGACTGGCAGAGATAATCAGGTCCGGATTCGACTAGGAAGTGGATGAGGAGGCAGTGAGCGTGAGCGTGAGCGTGAGCACCGAGTGGGTGTAGGGAGAGGAAGAGAACAGTGCAGTGGAGTGGAGTGCTTTTGGGATGGCTTTTGCAGCCAGAAAGGCGAGGAGGACGTGGGCAGGGCAGGCAGGTTGGGGTTGGAATTGGGTCACACTGGGACTGGGACTGGGACTGGGACTGGATTCGCTGGGATGGGTGTTCAGGGTGTTGGAAGGGTGGAATAGGCCTAGGGTGGAAGGGGGCAACCAAGTCGCAACTGCCAGGTTCTTCTGGTGCTTGGGTGGTGCTTGGTGCTTCAGGGGGGTGGGTGTTGCTCCACTGGTGATTGAACTCTGTAAGCGACGCCAGCCACCAATTCCAGCGTTGTTGGGTGGTGGAGGACTCGAGTGTGACAGGCTTCACTTCAGTTGACAGGGGCCATTTCAATTTACGCCTTGCTGGGATAATTCGAGGATGTGTCGGTACCCTTCAAGGGTTCAGTTGAAAAGGATTTTCTTCTAGTGGGTGGGTTTGGCTGGGTTTTTGCCTCGCTTCTCCAAGTCACGATGGCTTCACTCTAGCAAGCGTTTCTGAAGTCTGACGTTGCCGTTGACCAGTGTCGATAGCTCGAGATCTGTCATTTCAGTTGTCATAGACAACCACAGCTAGTTGGTGCCAGCATTTTCGATCGTGCGACGCTTGAGATATTGCCCTAGGTTACTCGTCCCTTGACCTTCTGGCCTGAATCGGGCATGACGCTCCGTACAGAGGCCTGAGTGGGTACAAGTATGAGCGGCAGATGAATACCCTCAACTGTCTATCAAATGCACATGAAGAATTGTTCAAATTGTTCCACCGTTTTAATAATAGTTCTAATTTTAAGAAACGATAGAGACTGCTCTATATAATTATATGATAATTATATATAATCATATACAAAGTCTCTAGTCGTATCAAGTTGAAAAACAGCCTTTCTTGAGAGACAGAGTGCCGAAGGAGCGGGAGTGACAATGCCATCCCGGCCTGTCCAGGAGAAAGTTTGTTTGAAGACACAAGAGACAAGACAAGCACATATTAGAATTTGATATGATAGTGATCGGATTCTCCTTGCTGTATACTCGTATGCCTCAGCACCTCAGTTTGCTTTCTGTCTCCGTCTGGTTTTCTCCCACTTCGATCCGAATACCTTCACCGTGCTACCTGAAGCACAATACAATACGCAGCACAGAAGAGGTCGTCGTATGACATCGACCGGTAAAAATACTTTCCCCAGCCATTCTTTCACCTGTCGGCCTCCCATGATTCGATCGAGGATCTTCTGCATGCAAGATCAATTCATCCCGTCTTGCCTGAGCCTATGAAAAGGCAGAATTGGCAAATGAGGGTGTGCGAGTCTGGCTGTTGGATGAAAGGCCTTGTAGATTGATGAGAAATCTTCCTTTTTGGTCGTGAGGATTGGGGAAATGGCCCAACCTGGTAATCTACGAGCGTCCTTCTGCACGAGGCACCGCGTCGTCACAACCAGTTCTTCATAGATGTGATGTATCGATATTTCGAGCCCGAGAGGTGCATTGCAGCATCGCAGCAAACCTCATCTACAGCTAGACTTCGCAAATACAAAACCATTGTGCCTCTCTCACGTAACTTCATCATTGTCATCGCGGTCCGGCTCGCGATGCACATTGCATACTCGTACGCCTGTCGGCGGTTTTATTCAAAGCTCAAGATGATCTTCCAAATCGCGCCGTAAGATGGCGGCGGCCATGGCCATCCCAACTCAAGGGCATCTACAATACCCTCGTCGCACCCTGGATAATTTTGGAAAAGAGGAGGCAGAGGCACCGGCAATTTCCACCCCACTGTGTTCGTCGGCAGAGCAAAGAAGAGGAGATGGGACTTCATGCCCAGAGCTCGGCATGCCATCCGCGTACCGCTCGTTCAACCAAAACCCCACTTGGGTATCAAAATTCCCAGGCGCCAGTTGGGCATAGCACGGTTTTTGAAACACTACGATTCGTATAAATTGTGATGAATTTCCACAAGTTGGCCGAACCCGTGTTGACCTGAGCCCGGCGCAATGGAAACGAAAGATCGGAGGGTTTTCCATGTCCCGTTTCCTGAAAACGACAGAAATCAAAGAGCCAGTCCGCTGGCGCGGGAAGATGAAATCATGAGAAATGCAAGATTGAGACAAGACAAGCATTGAAAGTCGCTGAACCACGC
The DNA here is from genome assembly GCA_037952655.1 of Hymenoscyphus sp. LP001. NCBI lineage: Eukaryota > Fungi > Ascomycota > Leotiomycetes > Helotiales > Helotiaceae > Hymenoscyphus > Hymenoscyphus sp. LP001. Next base: position 18,213 of record JAPZOX010000496.1, read on the forward strand.
TGCTGGTTTGCGCTGTTCACGGGGAGGCCTTTCCGGCTCATCAGGAGAGGGGCATGGGAGAAAAGACGTTAGGCGAGAACTCCACCAGCGGTCAATTGCGAAATCCGAACCAAGCGGAGAACGGGACGCCCCTATTAAAATTTTAAACTCTGGACGAGGCTTTTTATCAAAGACATGAAGGGTGAGAGGAACATCACATCTTTTGCTCTTTTTCTTGCAACTTGGTTTATTCAAAATCCAACTTGGACCACGAGTTCGCACGTTCCTCAAGGCCATGGGTGATGACGAGTTCTCCCCTCGCTCACCACCTCGCCGAGCTCGGCCAGTCATTGAGCCAGTAAGGCGAGGGGAAGAAGAGATGAAGGAGCAATCAGCTGTTGGCCGAGGTTCCTTCTTCCTATCGTGACGTATGAAGACTGATAGCATCAACACACCCCTCAGTTCATTCCCTCCTTCCTCATCCTCTTCATCCAAAGTAACATGCGAGAGGCGAGCTGCAAGATGGAAAATCCCGTCTTGCATCAGCAAGATCCTTTGGGTTTCAATGACAGCTACCCAGAAACGCAACCTGTCTCTCACGTTTTGCTCATCTATCTGCCTCCCGAATACCCCAGCGCCTCTTTCTACCGTACCTTGAAATAGCTTCATCCCACGAGGACGCCATGCATCCCACGAGATTTCGACTTGTGCAACGTCATTGACTTCCCGTTTGCCTGGCTCGGTTTGCTTTTTTTTGTCTCTGAAATTGTGGTGTTCTGAAACCAGCAACCAACATCTCGGGACGGGTAAACAAACCTGTCATTTTCTTTTCTAGATTTGGGACCGAAGCACGGTGAACGAACGGGACGTGGACGCTCTAGACCCGTCACGATGCCGCGAGTTCTCGGGATTGTGGCAAGATGGAAATGACATTGGATCGCGGTACGTACTAGAATCCCCATTAGGGCCACTCCAATGCACCTCCTTCTCCTTCACAGCCTGTCCTTCCATACAAACTTGCTCCAGTATGGACGAAGGCATCAGTCGTCCTATCATCCATCATCCCATCAGCTTCTCTGCGTCTCGTCTAAGCAAAAGCTATGGTAGCAACGAAAGACACACACCCGTTAAAAACCGGGTGAGTTCATCGTCTGCTCACCGAATCTCACGGCTTCCCGTACGCCGCTTTTCACGAAACATACCGTCTTAGGCCACACAGTGCCATTCCGTCCCGTCATGGTTTTTCCGTGCGAGGTGACTATGCGGCGTGATGGTGGTGGAAGCAGCCACTTTCACCACGCATTGCATTGTCTTTCTCTGCCATCAAACGTTGATCACATCCTATTAATTTGAATCGTTGGACATCGAGACGCTTCTGTCTTCCCGCTTCAAGCCTCTATCAAAACATCAGATAACTGGCCGACAATTGGTTACACGACTGATTTGGATTATGTGATCGATATCAAATTCCGTTCTTGAGTGCGTATTTTACCCCCACTCACTCACGAACACGAACACGTGCCGACATAATGGGGATTGTAGTGACGGGGAATATCGCTGGAAAAAGATATTGGTATTTTCTGCGTGCAGCCTGTGGCAGTTTCTAAATTCGTTCAATGCATGAGGATGAAGCTGCGGGTGGAGAAGGAGCATTGTAGGTTGGTAGGGTTTCCTTGTCTTGTTCTTGTCGGTGTGAGAGTTGCAACTTGGAGGTGAGAGGGCTGACCCTCTCAGTCTTCTCGTGAGGCTTTGTTGCAGAGATCTTCGACAAAGTGGTTTGAAGGAGGGATGTCATTTTGGCTGTTGATGAGTAAATTGTATTGTCTATACTCTCATGTTAGTGCTTGCTCATCACCAGGAAGATGCTCAAGCGAGTACGCAAACCTCTCTCACCATCCACAAAATCAAATCAAATACAACTCCCAAAAACTCTCACGCGGTATTTATTAACAACCAACCCCTCGTTCATCCCACGTATCCCATGAAATCCCAATAACACGGTCTCCCTCATCATTGGCTTGCCCGCTTACAAACTCAGCATCCCCTTCCCAAAACAGCCCTACGCACAAGGCATAGCCCTGCATCCATACACCAGAAACCCACCCATATCTTGTCGAAGCAGGACTCCCTGGTATAATTCTCGGACCTTGGGCGCGACAAGTACCGAGGGGGTAATTAAATGGGAGAGGGTACGTGTTTGATTCTCTTGTTGTTCGTACTTGGTGTCGTGTACTGCTCTCGTTCTTCGTGGCGAGTGTACACACAGGGATGGCTAGGAAAAGGGCAGTCGGTGACAAGAACGATGGACGTGCGAATTGATATGGAACTGGTAGAAGTGAGAACGGACTTTGTGATTATATATTTCGGAGATGAGATCTTGTTCGTTTATCTTTTTATCGATTGGGGGTTTTGAGATCGTCGATCTATCGGTGGTTGAGGGGCAAGAGTTTGGATCTTGGACCTTGGGTGGATGGCCGAGGTGTTTTTGGCTTCGTTTATTCGTTCAGTCGTGTTAAGTTATACGGTCTCGGACTGGAGCTGGCTTCGTTTATGTACAGTACGATCTCTTTGGTTTGGGTTTAATTGATTTCCTAATTCATATCTTGGCCGCAATTTTTCTCTGAATATAAGAGTTCACCAGTGGCCAATTTTACACACAACGAGGAAAAGGGAGCTCGACTGAGGGCACTTTTCCTGCCATCCTTTTACGGCATGGAATTCCGTTTCTAGCTATCATACGGTTTGTACCAAAGAGATGAGAGGTGTCGTTTGTATTAGAAAAAGATTGAAAGAGTAGCAAATGTGTTAGAAACAATTACCGATTAAATATTAATATTCTAGAACTTCTCGAACAAGCAAAGTAAAGTAATTAAACCTAATAGCATTGCATGGCTAAAAAAAAGGGCTAATTGAAAACGAACCAAGGCTTCTCGTATGTCTTGTTTTAATCAATTACTCTATCCTTCTTGTATAATAAATATATTGATACATTGAATGAATGTACGACAAATGATTACTTGAGGCTCTTATTCAAGTTGTCGATTTCTCTCCTACTCCCGAACTACCCTTTGCTATTGAATCCAAGACAAATCGATGGTAAGAGAATGAATTTGGCAACAACTAGGTATAACTGAGTCAGATGAAAAGCGCCAGTGTTCTCAAACGGGCGTTCACTTGGCGGGACTAAGGCATATCGCAAGGTTTTCTTTTCTTTCGTGGTCAGAGATCCAGTCACTGTTTTACATGCACCTCATAAAAGTATTTTACGAGGTGGTTTTTTGGGATGATTGGATAAACGTGGTAGATTTGCGGGAGGTCCAAATATATTTGAAATTGGTTACTTCTCATCGTCTCCAGTCACTGTCTACAACTAATCAAAATATCTCTATTCTTGTGAGAAAAGAGTTTTCAAGAAAGGTTGTTCCGCGTTTTCAAGCAATAGAAGTCTCTTCTTGCTCTAGATGCTTTACTTTCGGTACAATGTTCTTTCTAATCCTCTGTAAAGAACTTATATTTTTACCCCTTTCTTTGCCTTCAATCTACTGTCTGATGAATCCATCAGCTTTTTTGGAAGTTTTCTATAAAGAACCCCAAATATAATTCAAAGAACATGAATCACCCGTTATCTCAAGATATAACCTAGATAACTGGCATTATTTATTTTGCTTCAAGTCGAACTGGGTTGGCTTTTACACCAGAGGAACATATGATTGGCCACGACCCCTCGGTTCCCCTCCCCGCCAAATGACGTCTCAAACCCCTCCTTTTCAATTTTCAGCCCCATTGTATGAACACCCAAAGCAACTAACCACTCTCCTGCTTTCTTGACACATATTTCTTCGCTTTCGAACACAGCATCGCCCTCAATAGTGGGACACACAAAGTGAACAGACAGAAGTTACCCAGCGGAAAACGCGGCATTCCTCCCGCGTTGGAAAAATGTGGTGCACCACCGCCCACCTTTCCCCGAGTCCCACCTTTAATAGCAAGTGTTCATCCGTTCCTATGGTTAAATACATAAGGGTATTAACTACCCCCCAAATGTCTCATTTTATCCGGTGTCGGAGTGTTGATATTATCTTCTTTCTTCTCTCTTAACTTCTTTTGTAACGTTCTTCAATTGTGAAATTTCTACGAAAAGAATTGGAAACTGAATAGGAAAGATGGCGAATGTTAAAGGAGAGATTGCGTTTCTAGGGTTGGGGGCTATGGGGTTTGGTAGTAAGTACTTTGTTCTATCTAATGTCTTTTCGACTTTTCAGAACTTCCCATCGTCCGGGGGGGGAAATATAAGAGAAATGTACTGACTCTTGGGGAACTCAGTGGCAACAAACCTCATCACCAACTCACTCCCAGTAACCGGTTTCGATGTCTGGGCTCCAACTCTCGAACGATTCACCCAAGCGGGCGGTTCCTCTTCCTCTACTCCCCGCGAAGTCGTCAAAAATGCTACCTATGTGGTATTCATGGTCGCAACGGCAGCACAAATCCTCTCCGCTCTTTTCGACGAAGGAACTGGTGCAATCGAGACCCTCAAACAAGGAGCAGTACTTATACTGTCCTCCACCGGACCTCCCGACCATTCCCCAAATGTACGAAAATTGCTGGATGAAAGGGGGAGACAGGATGTATTTGTGGTCGATGCACCGGTTTCTGGTGGCGCAATAAGGGCTGCCAATGGGACTTTGACAATTCTTGCGAGTGGGACGGAAGAGGCATTGGAAAAAGGAAGACCGGTGTTGGATGTTATGGCGGGTCCGAATTTATATATCATCCCTGGGGGGCTTGGGGCTGGAACAAATGTCAAGATGGTGCATCAAGTGCTGGCGGGTATTCATATCGTGATGGCAAGTGAAGCTATGGCTTTTGCTGCAAAGTTGGGATTGGATACTGGGAAGGCTTATCAAGCTTTGAAAGAGGGAGAGGGAAGCAGTTGGATGTTTGAGAATAGAGGGAGTCGTATGGTGGTTAAGGACGAGAAGATTTATTCTGCTTTGGGGATAATCGTTAAGGATGTTGTGAGTTGCGCCTATCTCCTCCCCGCTCAAAATAAGAATTGGGAAGAGAGAAAACATTTACTCACTTTGGAAAACAGGGAATCATCACAGCAGCATCGAGGAAATCATCAACAAACCCAGGATTTCCACTCTTCCTCTCCTCAACAACTGAACAAGTCCTCGCTACAGGTATCTCGGCAGGTTTCGACCGAGACGATGATTCCCAACTCACAAAAGTATACCTTCCCACCACCCCAACTCTGGTCCTCGACCTTGCATCACCATCTACTTCCTCACCACCAACCTTTTCCCAAGAAGAAACCGCGAAGTTAAAATTGGTGGAAAGTGCCATGAAAGCGGTACATCTAGTTTCAGCAATGGAGGCGATGAGTTTGGGTAAAAAGGTGGGATTGGATACCAAGCAGCTTTTTGAAATTATCAAGGGTGCTGCCGGAGGGAGCTGGATGTTCAAAGAACGAATTCCTGGGTTATTGAGTGGTGAGTGGGGGGTTGGTGGAAAGACTGTCGGGGAGGCTGTTGAGGATGTGGTACGTTACTTTCTTCTTCTTTCCCCTCCATTTATAATTCCCCTTTTGCAAGCCACCAATGCTTGGAATTTGGAATCATGGCTAACGGTTCTAAACAGACTGAAGCATTAACCCAAGCCAATGCTCTCAAATTCCCTCTTCATCTCACGTCTACCGCTCTGCAGCTTTTGCAACTAGCCGTCTTGAGAGGGTTGAGCGACGAACCAGATTTGGCCGTTTCCAAAATATGGGATGGTGCTGGGGATGAGGGGATCTTGTTCCCTAGAAAAGCTTGATTTTAATGTTGCTTAGCTGATGGGTTAAGATGAACATATTTGTATTTTGAGAAATGTTAGATTGCATGGATTACAATTGGTTTAAACAGTGAGACCGAGCTCTCTCCTCTTTGGGCAAGTATTTTCGATCCGAAAGTATTAGAGCCGTTGTATCTTTCTCCAAAGCTACTTCAAGTACTAAATGATGTTTTCTCAAGCTTACTCCTTTTCGCATTCTGGGCATAGAGAGTTTTCCCCACAACGACAGCTAGAGAATAAATAATCCAACTACACGTAGTAGTGTAGAAGGGTTGGGAAGAGTGGTTTTTTAATAACTGGAAGTAAGTCCTTTGGAAGACTTAAGTTTTATTTGAACTACTCGAACTATCCCGTACCATAGTATCTTTTAAGATGGTGTACAAGTAGTTTCTCATCTGAAAGTATAAAAGTAGGTAAACTCCCATGCTGTTGATTTACCTTCCTCGAGTTGAGTATTAATTGATTCGACAGCAAATCATAACTGTCAATTCGACGATAAAATAGAATACAACAACTGCAAAGCGTTCAGGTGACGGCCAAGTACTAAAAGTAGAAACATCAAGTTATTCTCAGTCACCCGGTGGACAAAATAAGTGGCGGGAATTAGCGACCCCCATCAACTTTTGAAGTAAGTATATTTTCGCACAACGCGGTCAGAAAAATACAAATAAAATAGCAGAGGCGTTTAATTAGTAGTTATCCTGCGACTTGACTGTTTTTATTGCACCTGCGTTGTGCTATAGTGTATGAAGTCGAAAGTCAGATTCCTAATTCCTCCCCACCGGCAGTTACGAGCATCCCAGCGTTGCGGTGTTGAATCTCGGTCCGTCCAAGAAGAAGCCGAAAGTCATAACTCGCGCGTTCTCGGCCCGAAAATGGCAGAATTTTTTTTCTGCCGTTTGTTGCGATGAATGAAACCGTAGCAACGAAGCTTAAAATCGCGCTATTTTAGCGCATGTAAACAAACCAGGGTCCTTGTGTAAAAGTGGATTTGGGTTCACATGTCATCAAAGATGAACTTGAGGGAAGACAAAATAGGCTTTTCGGAGATATGATATGGTTTTAGAAGGATGATAAGAGGGTGATATGATTTGCATTGGCGGGGGTTGTTTCACCTTCGCTGTGGTTGGGATTTGGTGGAAAGGTGGTGATCCACGAGGCTGGACTCGAGGCTGTCGTTCATACATGCAGGCATAACACATGGTGAAGTGTTGGATTTTTCCGAGAATGAAGAAGTGTATGACAAAGTCGGTTCGTTTGTATCTATCAAAGCTAGTTGAATTACAAGCTATTCATTCAATTGTAAAGTCGGTTTCTTTTCCTTTCGTTCTCTCTCACGCTATTCCTCGTAAATCCTTTCCTGGTTTGTCACGCTCTAAATAACTCTCTTTTTTCTAAAATAATCTACTAGAATAAATAATTTTTGGTTGCATATCGCACTTTTGAAAATGTCCCAGATTTTTAAAAGCAATAATTCAAGATCAAATATTTTTGTTGCATATCGCACTTTCATTCTAGCAACTTCTTGTCTCTTTTTCTACTTATTAATTCTCATTTTACAAGTAAATTTATTAAAAAAAGCTAGGTAGTTTAGATGCTGTTGCGCTTCACATCCAGGTGAAGTGTATCACGTGATCCCGCAGCTTACCGCCTTTCCAATTAGGCATGGTGCCGCGACGGGGCAGAAACTCAAATATTTGGTCAACCCTTGACCTCCTCCTCATGTTGTCTTCGAACACCCACAACCCTCAACCCATATCGAATCGTCGCATCGCGACCATGGAGCGCCCGAAACGCACTACACGTGCGAACCCATCCCCAAGTGGCCTTCGCGTCCTTACAACACCTCAACGAGCTACCCGTAGCAAGAAGCAACCTGCGAAGGTCGTCGCTCCTGCCAACTTGACCACCGCGCCTTCTGCATCTGACGATGAGCCCGAGTCTCCAGTTAGATCATCCTCTTTCCGACGAATGACCCGAGCCATGTCTCGAGACACTTCGCGATCTACCTCACGATCTGTCTCACCCCCCATCGATGCAATCATCAGTGGCACCAAGAAGATCATCCAGAAGGTCGGCAAGTCCGTCGCCAAAGCTACCACTAAAAGCCGCGGCAACACCCAGCAACAGTCGGATGCAAAGACTAGCAACAAACTTCAAAAGAAGAACCCACATGACGCGCAACCACTTGGTGCCATCTCACACGAGAAGCGCTCCCATAGCCAGGTGTCTCTTGCATCGCAAGCTTCCGACAACGAAGAGTCGCGCCCCTCCAAGAAAAGCAAGAAGGTTGCTGAACCGCAAGTCATTGACTCCACACAGACAGTCTTCAACACCCCTACCCCAAACATCCGTAACAGTACCTTCCATTCTCACGATCAACACATCGATCGCTCGCTCGTCGCAGATCCAACCGAGTCCATCGAGGAAAGTGAAGAAGATCTTTCGCATTTCTCTCATCTCGATGAGGGCAACCAATCTACACCACGCCCTCTCGAACAACCTACATCAGTTCCCACTGCTGAGGCTGAGGCAGCTTCACCTTCATTATTGGGACGAGGTATTGGCAGTCAAGCTACCAGCTTCAACCCCCGTCTCTTGTCCACCCCACATCATCTCGATGCTGGATTTCGCAAACACCACCGCTCTGCTCCACCCGCAGATGAGGAGTCATTCAATATCGATGACATCTCCATACCCAACAATCCTTTGGAATACAACAGAAAGCTCCGAGAGGAGTTGTTGAACAAAAGCATCAGAAAGGAGAAAACCGAAACCCCAAAGGCTGACGAGGTCAGACCAGAAGTAAGTGATTCGCAACTACTCTCTTCAATGTCCTCGACTAATGTTTGTTTTAGCAAACCCGTATGCAAAGTCATCCTCTTTACTACCCTGCGATGTCTCATCTTCAATTCTCCTCCCACATTAACCCTGCTGTTCTAGAATCGGCAATCACCATTGCGCAATGGGTAAAGCAAAATCCCAAAGCCCCCCTACCCACGCCAGAGAAGCTTCGTGCAATGCTCGAGGCTCACAAGGCTGAGTTGTCCAAGGCTAAGGCTACCAACCACAACCCCACACCAGAAGATGCCTTCCAAGACACTTCATCACGCCCTCGCGACGAGCCTGCTACTAGCATGACGCACGAGTCTCCTCGAGAGATGGGGGTAGCTTCTCAATCGCACCACTCATCTCCTTCACCATTGGCACCCCAAGATGCAATGATTACTGACAATGTTCTAGAACCAAATGAAATTTTGGAACAAAACACCCCACCAGAAACCCCCCCACAGCCCCCAACTGTCGGTCGAGCTCGTGCAACATTGCAAGGAATTTCCTCCATGTTTACGAGCCCATTTAAACGAATCTTTGTTGGTAACACACCAACTCCAGCGAATGCTGGCCTTACGCCTCTCAAAGTCAGACTTATACCACCACGACAACAATCCACAAACCTCCAACCACAGAAGCAAACGAACTCTTCCGCCCACCAATCTTTGACAAGTGGGGATCATCGAAGTTCGCAGCGACAGCAAGCACGAGAGAACTGGCAAGCCTCGGCTGAAGACGCGGAGGACGAGTCCAACGCCAACATCGCGAACCACACACTCGCACAAGATGGACAGAAGGTTGGCGCAAAGCGTGGACGCTACTCGGGTACCTATTGTGCCCCATCGTCCCCGCTAGACTCCACGTTTGAGCAAACTCCTTCTAGAGAGACTCCAAAGCCATCGGCTCCCTCCATCCAACCAGGAGCACTACCGTGTTTCTGTCAGGACGGCCACTGCCATGTGCCTTACAATCGCGACCTCAATGGCAACTCCTATTTCTGCTCAACAGCAAAAAACCCATTCCCCAAAGAGTACAGCAGCTACCAGCCTCCTCCCGAAATACTTGCCAATCTCGAATATATAGGCTTTTGGAGTCCCATGAGGCAGACCATCTTGGATAACGCCATCAAATCACGCCATTGGAGATGCGCCATCCCTTATCGAAACAATTACTGGGCCCAGGTCCACGTTATTCAAACAGGCATGTCCGAATCAGAGCTGTTCTGGGACGATCGCTTGCGAAAGATGGGTTGGTTTGAGTGGTGCCGTCACCACACTATCAAGCAAACGGATGGAAGGTTGAAGACAGTTTTCCCTGTCGATAACATGAGTTTCGATGAGCACTACTACACCAAAATGCAAGAATATGAGTTCCCACTACCGGAAAAACCTAGAGTCGTAACCTATGGTTTTACTTATATAGAAGAGGAAGAAGAGGTAGAAGAGGAAGAGGAGGTAGAAGAGGATCCTGTTCCTGCCCAGTCTGCACCTGGACCATCATCATCGGCCTCGACATCCACTAATGTTTCACCGAAGCCAAATGCTCAGCCTGCTGCCGTGCCGTCTGTCTTGCAAGAGAACGATGGGAACCAGAGACCACCACCAACGCCAAAACCTACCAATGCTGTTCTTCCCAAAACCCCTTTCAGCAGTATCAACCACCGACCATCCAACCCCTCAAATCTTCGAGCAGTTATGACGATGTCGCCTCCGATGGAGCAAGGTACGAATGACAAGGAGCAAGTTACGAATGCCAGGCAGCAAGTTACGAATGGCAAGGAGAATTTGTATGATCCTTTTGTTCCTTCTAACAAGCCATTCAAATGGACTATGGGCGGAGAGCCTGAAATCAGGGTAATGGAAGATACTAAGGAGCCCATCCCAATGGATGAGTGGAAGGAAGCTGCTGCTGCGTTGTTGCACGCGGAAGGAATGGAGCCTTTCCCAGATGCGTTTTGGTAGAGGAGAGGAGACGAGAGGAAATGAGAAGAGCGATTTGTGTGTTCACACTAGCACACCTTTGTTGTATAATTGGTCTTCTTGGCCTGAGAATACTGTATAGAAAATAAACTTGTTGAGTATCAATTATGACTTGTATACATCGTGAACTGTGAATTTGACTTGCTTTTCGATGAAGATTCGACCTTGAAGTTATGGAAATTTGCCTTGAAATTGTGAACTTCGTTTTTTTTTGGGGTGATGAAAATGGGAATTTGGAAAAGCTATCAAGGGTATTTCATCAATGATCTTAAGATTTTGTTGAAGATTTTATTTGTTTTACTTGTTTTCATAAGTTCGTTTACGTTATAATATTATTTTAGAGAGTTTAGAAGAGATAATAAGAGATAGAAATTTACTAGAATAAGAGGTTTAAGAGAGTGCGCAAAGAGAGGACAGTTAAGCCTATTAGGCTTTTTCTGAAAGGAATCTAGTCTTCTTCCTAATCTTCAATGTTAGTCTAGAAATATAAGAGACAAGAAAGAAGAACGAGAGTTCCTTGTGGTTTAAATTTACAAGACAAGAGTGATCCGTCATTGAGGAACGTGTGGCACAGATAGGTGACGGAGAAGGGGACAGTGGAGAGGAGCAGAGCGAAGATGAGATAATTGAAAAAGAATAGTGTCTGGAGCCGGGGAATGGAGGATTGTGGGACGCGAGAGTCACACAAATGTTGGTAGTTTAATTAAAACCAAACTTTTCAGACTTTTTAGATTCATTATTGTTTCCATTAATTCTTATTTATGAGGATATTCCCGCTTTAAAACCGAACTAGCCACAACATACTTAGTTTCTGTTTATACATTGTATGCAAAGATGTATGCAAATCCCGAATAGAACTTGAGCAACTCAATGTTATCCAGTTTTCTTGCGATGCATTCTCTATGAATAGCTCAAATAGCATTTGATTTTGCAGAGGATACAGTGGAGGCCACCGTAGCGGTGTGGCCACTTCAAGATAAGCGGAATTGTTGATGGACCAGATAGTGTACATAGACCTCAGGTTGGGGGGAATGAGATGAAGAATGATGGAGCCAAAGCAGCAACAATCTGCTCCCCAGTTATCAACGGCAGTGATCCCCCACCAGAAAGGCTCAGTCAGAGAAGTCCTGTACACAGACCCCAATCAATGCCAATACTTGCCCACCAAGGATGGCCACGATTTCTTGCTTTTCCGAAATGATTGCACAAGCCGCGTCATTATTACCGAAAACTTCGCAAATAAGGAACTAGACTGGTAGAATGACCTTTTCAATTTTATAGGCGATTGCTGTTCTTTTGCAATGTCTTCTAGAGGTTCTTGCAATGGACATGGGGGTTTCAAAGCTCGTATGTTATGAAGAATAGAAGGAGAGAAGCGGAGAAGCGGAGGTTGATAGAGAGAATAAAGTTCATGTTATAAGAAACCTGGGCTTTGCTACGAGAACAGTGGCCAACAGATGCAACAACACCAGTACTAGTGCTGTATAAGTATTATAGTTATCAACTAATTAAGCCCTAAAACATACTCCTTCTGTCCCATGAAAGAAAATGTATCAACGGCTTTTGTAATGTGCTATTGGGAAAACTATAGGTGTTCTCGGAGTAAAGCTTAGGTATCTTACAGGTTTCGATTTGCAAGGATGGGCACGAATAATACAATTCGAGCTAAGTTCCAGTCGAAAATGAGTGGCCAAGAATACTACGTTGGGGACTTTTTCAACTGTCTCTGTAGTGTCAAGTGGCATTGGTAGATCTCAGCTCTTTTCGAATATTCTTGCTGAAACAATCTAGCATAAAAACCAAAGTCTTGGATTCCCGTGGAAAACTCTGTACTAGAAAAAGTATTGTATGGAGCCCATGTATCGTGAATTGTGAATGTGACATGAACTTTTCATGAAAGAGTTTTGAAATCATAGGACATTCTCTTGGAGGTATTTACTATGTTGCGATTTTTTGGGGGGGATTACTACCATCTATAAGCTACATCTATCGTAAACTGTGAATGTGACTTGAGTTTATTGTGAAACAAGAGTCTTGAGATTATGAGGAATTGCCTTAAATTTTAACGGTAAACTTTATAGGGGTAGAGATCGTGGTCGCGGTCGCGGTCGAGTTCAAGTGGGAGGAGGCAGGAGAGGCGAGGTAAGTCCAATAGACGGTGAAGACCCGCACCCTAGAGATTTCTCGTCTTGCAGAGATTCCAAAAGTCTTTTCAGAGCTTGGGCAAAATCCATTTTGATAGTAGATAGGTATGGAAATATTAGAACGATATTTTCTTCTTCTGATGGGTTTCCTGAAAGACCAAGATACTGTGGATAGTCCTTCCGATCCTCATATGTCCTTTTTTGGTACGCTAAAAAGTGGGTACAAACCTGGACCTTCGGGGTTCAAGCTTCAATTAGTTGGGATAAGAGTTTATGTTAGAGTACCAACCTCGCTTAATGTTTGAGGCTTAAACGCTTTGAGAAAATTCCACATGAGGTGTAGAAGGGTTGATTACGGTGGATTCTTCCTTCTCGTCTTGTAGTGAAATTCCTAGAATTTCTTTGGTCTCTAAAATTGCATTAGAAAAGAAAGTTACTGTAGCTGTCAAGTTTTTGCAAAGGCTCTGTAGAACATATCCCGTTTTCAAGGTGGAAGTTAGGTCATCCCTTTCTCTGAATTTTTGCGAGTTAAATTTTGTTTTTATGTCGTAAATGTTCAGATAATCTTTATATATACCAAAAATGGGCTTTCCATCCGAACGTATTTTAGTGGTCAAATTCTCTAACACTTACTCATGCTGTCGTTTTTTTATTATGCTATCGCTTTTCTTATAGAGGGCTTCTCTTGTTGTTTCACTTATACCAACTCTAATTAAAGTCATTTCCCAAAGAGATTTGGAGATGTAATCCATGAAGAGCTATGTAGCTCGATAGAAAATTTCAGGAATAAAATCGTCAATATGGTAGTTATCAAAAGTTGATGTATTAAACTCTTGTTTCTTTAAATAAGTTCATGTAATTAATTGAACTAAATTAACATACACGGATGAGTTTTCCTAGAAATAAATAGACGCTTCGATAGGTCGTAGGAGATAGTTTATATTATTTCCTTAACCTAAAATGGTTAGGAAATAACTTTAAGAGAGAGAAGAAGTGACAAGAGAAAAGAAATCATAAAATTCTTCTAGTAAGTCTTATGCTTTCAATTAATTACTCTGGTCTTCTTGTATAATCTTACATGTTAATTAAGAATACCATGAAACATTTGTAATAAACTGAATAGAAGTTATACCGAGCGTGGGGGGTGGGGCTGGTAACATTTTGTGGTGTATGTGGGCAATGACTGGGAGACTTTGAATTGAAGAATGAAGGTAGTAGTCGCTACCGTTGTTTTAATCGTGCGTACCCCATTCTCTTGCAATAATCTTAAGAAAAAAACTCTACAAATGCCCGCTATTTAAATCCCAAGCTACTTTTTCTATCATGTTCTTTTCTAATCCTTACCTTGATTATTCAGACCTCATTCGCTAATACGATAGACAAGCTTAACCCCACTAACTTTCCCATCCTTCAAATCTTGCATCCCACTCAATATACCATCAATTCCTCCTTCTCTCAAGTCCACCGGATGTGGTTTAATCACTTTCGCTTGCAAAAGCTCTTCAGTCAACGCTACGAACTTCTGTCCGAGCTCGAAATCCTCTGGCATTGCTGGCCACTCCTCTCCCTCGAAGACAAATCTTTTACCTTCGAGTGTGTAACCGAGTGGGAACTTGGACTCCACTTCTGGACGTGGGTTGGTAATTCCCATGAGGTTGATATATATTAGCGGGGTTTCTGAGTTTGATGAGAGTGCTTCCGCGCATATTTGAGCTGAGGATGGGACGGCGATTGTGTCATATACAATGGTAAGATTATTGTTTGTTAGGTTGCGGATGAAGTGACCGCAGTTTGGATCATTCTTGAGCATTATTTTAGCTTATATTCTTGGGAATTGCTAAGAAGATAGAGGGATACGAACATAATCTAACGTGTAATCCGCTCCGTAACCTTTCAACAGCTCAAAGTTCCTTGGTGAAGCAGTGGTGATGACTGTAAACCCGGAGCTATTCACATACTCATTAGCTCAGGTACAGTAGTATCGGAGGAACAAGATAACAACTGACAGTTTGGCAAACTGGATGCCCATAGTTCCCATCGCTGTACTTCCACCATAGATAAAGATGAACTTCTTTTCTTCTCCCCCTGTTCTCTCACTCGTTGGAAGAGGAAGATTGATAAATTTAGGCGAGTAAAGACTAAGAGCAGTAGTGCCAATCGCACCACCAAGTGTGGCAGCTTCTTCGAAGGAAAGATTGTCAGGGATACGAATAGCAAGCTCTCCATTAAGCAGGGCATAGTCTGCAAAAGCTCCATCCTCTGGTTCTACTTCATTGCCTATTCATGCGTCAGTCTCAACTCCAACCATAATCTAAGGACAAATTCACTAACCCCCATGAACACAACTAGCGACTCTATCACCAATCTTCCAAGATTTGGTAACACCATTTCCTACTGCCACAACGATGCCAGAAATATCACAGCCTAGAAGTGCTGGAGGTGTTCCGGGGGTAAAGCTTTCTTCGACAGTCTGCCAATCCGCGGGATTGAGTGCTACTGCTACTGTTTTAATGAGGATGTGGTTGTCTCTCAATCCTGGGAATGGCTGGGTGGTGATGAGAGTTTTGAATTGTGCTGTTTTGAAAAGCCCACGACGGGTGGTTGGGAAAGACATTTCGAGTATTGCAAAGGAGTCGTGTTATTTGTTTTGTTGAGAAGTGAAAAGTTCATACTCAAAATTAGGTGACGACTTAAATGATATATATGCACTTCATGACCAACAAAAGGTCTATCAGATTATTACATCCTCAGAGATTCCACCTTCTCCGCATGCCGCGGAATCCGTGACAATAACGTAAATAACTGAAGTGCTTGATCTTATTGTATAGCCAAGTGAGCCCAAGTCTTTTGATTTCCAATCCGGCTATGACATCGGAGTCGCGGAGCGGAATCGCATTCCGGGTTTTCTGCACGTGAGACGCAGCTATAAACTATAACCAAATGTCCGTTTAATTAAGATCATATTGCTAATAGTAATTTAGCTTTGATTCTCTTCGAGTGTTGTAAATAATGTTTTACAAGTTCGCTTTTTGAGCATACACCCAGTTGTGACGAATTAATTTCAAGATCACGGATCAGCATCCAGAGATGAGAACAGGAAATACTCCAAATGTGTACCTTCAATTTGATTAATATCATTTCATGAGACATCCCAGTAGACACTCTTCAGGTGTATCTCAAAATATGCCCTAGTCGTGTCCCACATAGAGTCGAAGACAGACATCGCGAAGGTCTCTGACAATTATGTTTGAGAATTCCATGCAAGTAAGACAATGGAATGACGTAGACAACCTAAAAGTATGGAAAGATTATGTGGTCGTCATTTCACTCTTCCTGCTTTCTGTCGTAGCTTATCTTATAGTGGATTTGGAACTTCTGTTTAGAATTTCGAGGGGATTGCTAAGCGAGCCTTTGAGGAGAACGAGGACAACCCAAGTTCCAACAGAGGAGATTATTGCTAGACGTGATAGAATAAAATCAAAAATTGAATTACGAAAACAACTAGGTTGGAACAGAGAAACAAGAAATAATATATATAATTTAAAATATATCTATAGAAAGAGTTTAAGGAACAGTCGAAACTCTGTAATAAGTAGCCGGAGAAAGTATAAGCAATCCAGAACCTTATCTTACCTGATGAGAATAGGTAGTTAATGTTTTTACTAAGCCCAAAAGAATGTTTATCAAACCATAATATATATCTTATATCCCAAGGTTAGAAAAATTGAATCAAAATTAAGTAATTAAACCTCTATAACTCTCCATACTCTCAGATACTTATAGATATCACTTGTAAGTACTTCCAATTAAATTAATTCTTCTAGGAGACTTTTGTTAATCAGACAAATATACAACGAGCACTAACACGGCTACTTGAAATTGTTCATCCAAATGAACGTATCAAAAAAAATCCGGCCAAAACCTCGACAACAAAAGAGAAACCGAATTGAGATTATTCAGACGAAACTCTCTGCAATAACAACTGCTTATAAACCTCATTCAATATCTGTTGGTTTGACTTGGTGGTCAATAGCTTGATGCAAAACGAGTATATTATCGTTGTAACTATCGTTGATGCATACCGAGTACAGTTTGTACTCGGTTCTACTTAAATACCTGCCCTCCTCGTTAAGCGAGAAGGGCACGTGGAAGTGCTAACCACTTGTGCATACCGACAATATCTTTTTATTCCCATCTCATCTAATAAGAAACGGAACGACCAAAAAGTGAATTGGGAAAATAGAAACTAAGCTAGCTATGCGTACCTTCCTTCAGTTTAAATATACTGGTGACAGATTCATATCTTTCGTACAGTGGTCGGCAACTGGAATTCCATGGAAGTTCCACAGCTATACACTGGAAGACT
>JAPZOX010000497.1:0-35309 GCA_037952655.1 Hymenoscyphus sp. LP001
CTCCCCCTCCCCCCTCAAGAGCATCAACTAAATCCCGGACTTTGGCCCCCTCCCAGGTGCCGTCGGTGGTAGTCCAGAAGACGCGTTTGATTCCCACGGCATACATGGAGGTTACGCAGCGGTAGCAGGGATGGGAGGCTCGGATTTCTGGGATTTTGTCTGAGGTGTGAGGCTTGGGGGAAGGATGAGAAGATGGGGAGGGGGAACGGGAGAGGGGGGAGAGCTCGTCGTGGAGCGAGGCGGGGGTTGTGGGGTTTGAGGGGGTTGGCGATGGCAAAGGGTCCATAGGATTTGGTGGAGGGGAAGTTGAGGATTTTGGTTTTTGTACTTGGCTGTTGCAGAATCCTAGGCGGGCGACGTAGAGGTCTGAGCCTTTGAGGCGGGAATCTTTGGTTCGTGACGCTACGGTTGGTTTGCTTGATAGAGTTGGCTTTTTGGTGATGAGGACATGTTCTGTCTTTGGAGGGTTTGGTAAATTTTGCTTATTGTGAGTCTGTTCCTTGTTAGTGTATTGAGGAAAGGGAGGGAAGGAAATTCCGACCTTATTTTTGTATTTTTGTTTGCTTATAAAATTGTTGCTTGAGGCAGCCCGGCTCGAGGACTCCGAGCTGGATAACGTTGTTGTATTCATTCCAAGATCATCTGATACTGACGAATCTGACCTATCCTTATACTGAGAGCAGTAGTCCCCCTTCGTTTCGTGATAGGAGTGACCATCCTCGTACTTCTCGTTCTCGTTCTTCTTCTGTCGGTGTTTCTCCTTCTGTTTCTCCTTCTCCTTCAGATGGAACCCGTTGTCTTTCTCCCTGTCGTTGGACACATTGGACGTGTACTTGGAAACCTGGTTGACATGCACCCGGTTCAAAACGCGACTTTTGAACGGAACCCTCGCCACCGCACTCCTCGAAGACCGCCTCGGCGTATTTTTTAAGCACGTCGGCTCGTAATTTCCGTTTTTTAGAATCACCCGATAAGGAGAAGCACGGTTTTTCGAAGCACTTAGCGCCCCGGGCAGAGGTTTGAGCAGACTGGGCACCAGAAGACAAGGAGAGAGCGGATTGGATAGCCATCATTTCAGAATGAAGAGAGAGAGCGACGTTGGCGTTGTGGCCGTTACCAATTGTCTCGAAGGGGGTAAAACTAGACTTCTGCAAATTATCCGGCTCTTGCTTGGACTTGGGCTTCGGCTTGGACTTCATACGTTGCTTGAGCTCTTCGATGGCAGGGCCGTTGGTGCTGGATGGGAGGACACCCGTCTTGAGAGCGCCGCCATCGAAACCAGGACGGTGAGTGTTGAAGCCTTGACCGATGATCTTGCCACCGCGAACGATGATTGCACCGTGACGATAGTGGAGAGGTGACAAATCGGCTTGAGCGAGGCACATGGACAAGTAGGTATCGTTGCGGGGAGACATTGAGTTTGGTTTGGTGGTGAAAATGTAAGCTGGGAGCTTTTTAAGTGGTCTGTTTTTGGTTTTGGATGAAAGTTTTGATGTTTGGCTACAGTTGTAGGATTGAGAAACGTTCAATAGGCAGAATTCTTGAAATTGCGAATGGTGGTTGTACAAGAGTTGATGGGCTTGAGTCACTAGCCTGGCCTGTTGCGCTAAAATAGAACGCACTTTCATTGGCTGGAAACAAGAATTCACATACAAACTATCACATCACAAAAACACTATGATAGACTGGTTTTGATGCCATTCCGTGCTACTATCTATACTATAGCTACCTCAGAGCATCCCTTCATTGACATTTCTCCGCTCAAAAGTCTCCTTTCCTGACTCCGAGGCTGATATATTTCGTGCTAAAACGTCGCCCGCACACCTAACGCCGTATTATTCATACAAAATCGTACGCCCGGAAAACCCAATTCGGGGATCGTTAGACAATTATTGGACCCTTATCAATCTTAGGTGCCTTTCTGTGACCATCTACAGCCTCTGATGCCCATTTTGATTTCCAGTCAATTTCCTTGGCCAAAGCGGCGTCAAAAGCCTCACGACATTCCGGCGGAAGTAAATTCTTCATCTCATCAGACACAGCTTCCAGACCATTGAATGAGAGATCAACGCCATGGCCGTCCGGACCTGGAACTCCGAGGTGGAATGATGGGGGAGTTTCATAGACCGTGTCGATGATAATGTGATTTCGTGATATGGCGGGGTTGACGGGTGGAAACATGGTTTTAGGTGCTTCTGCGTCCTGACCATTCACGAGGATTTCAGCTGCTACGGCGGAATCGTTGATTTGTTCCCATCTTGCGTGAGTTGGTTGCATGATTGCTGGGTATTGCATGGTATTTGTGTGGACATCGTAGGCTCCATTCATGTTCTTTTTGCGCATCTCAGTGAGTCGGGCGTTGAAGCCGCTATAGAAATTGTCAGCGGGGGAGGGGGTTTTTTTTGTAAATGGCAGTTTGGCTACATACCTTGCCGCTCTGCAATGCTCTAGCTGCCAATTGACATCGTCAACCTTGACTCGGCCCTTTTTACCATCTGCCACTTTGCCAGTTTGCAGTGGGACAGTTGGGGCACCTGAATGGTACACAGAGCTTGCTCCATGCCAAGCAACGTATTGATTCTGGTTGTAGGCCTCACCCTCCTTGAAAACATCGTTCGGATCAGCCAATTCGCCCTCGGTGATCCCATCTGCTTTGGCCTTGGCGACTTCGTAATCATCGGTAATTCTCTTTCCACCTACGATTATCTGGGCTCCAAATTCGCGGAAGACTGACCTGGCCGTGACGATGCCGATCGCGCGGCCTTTGTAGGAATGGGGGATGAGTTCTCGCTCTATCAAGTCGCGTTTCTCGTCGTCGTCGATAATGATTTTGAAGAGGCGTTTATGCTTGGTGAAGAATAGGTAACTATCTCGGAAACCTACGCATCGTGCGGGCTCGGTGGATAACATATATAGTCGATTGCCTCTGCCCAGTACAGTAAAGGTTCTGCATCGATATTCCCGCCCATCCTGCAGGTGTCCCATCTTGTCGACTTTCTTCTCGCCCTCCGGATCCTCTGGCATATCAACCTCATCGTTGATTACATCCATCATGTTTCCTTCCTTGTCGATAGGTTGTTGCGTGACGTGGGATGGTCCTCCTTTGCGCGCCCAACGTCCTCCTCCCCGCCCAAAGCCAGCTCCTCTACCGCGTCCCCGTTTACCTGGCGTGCCAGCCTCTGAGCCTTCGCGATCTGGCAAGTCCCAATCCGGAGGCTTATTCTTGGGTGGTCGTCCTAGACGTCGCTTGCGAACAACCGGTTCAGCAACAGGCTCTGGAGTCGCTGGTGCAGATGCAGCATCCGAGTCCCCAGCCTGCGAACCTTCTTCTTCTTCATCGCCGTTTTCCTCCTCTGCATCGTCCCGAGGGCTACTCGCATTGGGCGAGGGTGCGTCGACCATTTGCTCGTCTTCCGCTTCGTCGTACTGAGGGGTGTTTTCTGAGGCCATCGCGATTAGTTGTTGTTGGATGCGCCGGGGCTTTTGTTTGTTGTTTACTCACTGAGCGCTGCAGCTGCATTTTTAGCAGCTGCTCTGCCTGGTCTTCTGCCCATTTTGTATGTCTTGATGAAATTCACCTAAGCGGGTTGTTTGTTGCAATACCAAAGCACTCTCAATTGTCAAATTTGGTGAAGCTAGAAAGACGCGCCTGATTGGAAGTCGCCGCCAAAAATCCTTGTCACTTGATTGGTTCGGCTGTTAGCGTGGGAATGTTTCTGCCTTTTCCGAAGTTCTCATTGCTAAGGTTGCATTCTCTTAACTCCGAAAACCTCTCCTGTCTGTTGCTTGCTCTTTCAAAACATCTTACATTGAGGATGGCTCTTAGTTCTCATCCTGACTGTGCTTTGTGTACAGAGCTCAGCTCCGCCACTGTTCAGCTTTGACATTGCTTCTATCATCAGCTCCATCTCCTTCCGAGTCCGAGTACTTCAAACCGCAAGAACATTCCAGGGTGGAAATACAAACACAAGGAGATTCAAGTTTCCGCTTGAGCGCTGCGATATCCCACCAGTCCCATCCCATATCCCCCATATCCCATGCCTCTGGTGCCGGAAAGCTGTTGGGCAACCGCCCCTTAATAAGGACCCAGACCTCGAGTGACCAGCGTCGGGCCTACCTGCACCTACCATTCGATCTTCATCTACTTGTGTATTTAAATACGGAAACGATGAATGCTTACATGTGGGTTTGCGTTGGCTTTTTCGCGGCAGTGTCACGATGTCAGGTCATAGGTCAGCTTCTAGTATGGTACATGGACAAGTACAGATGCGGTCCTCATAAGGTATTCGTAAAGGGGGCTGAGATCAGATGAGATATGCAGGGCAGAAGCAGTATCGAGGCAATAACGAGGCCGTCAGCTTCGTTGAGACGGCGTGTGTATTACATGGTCGCTATAGGGAAGTCCTTATATTTCCCTGTTGGGAGTGACCGAGTACGTACTCTCCACGGCGCCACCTGGGGCTCAATAGAACGGAATAAGACGGCTCTTTGAAGGGTGGTTGGCTGTTTTGGGCGTTCGCTTGGCTTGGCTGACCTGTCGAACATCTGCATCTGCACCTC
Organism: Hymenoscyphus sp. LP001; assembly: GCA_037952655.1. NCBI lineage: Eukaryota > Fungi > Ascomycota > Leotiomycetes > Helotiales > Helotiaceae > Hymenoscyphus > Hymenoscyphus sp. LP001. The sequence continues at coordinate 4,561 of JAPZOX010000497.1, forward strand.
ATATTAATAGCTCTTGGCTCTTCAATACGGCTCGAGAGAAGGGGAAATGACGTATTTTTGGGCATCCCCATCCCACCGCAATGGTCGGAAAGGACACAAAGTACCTCCTCGGTACCTAGGTACTTGTAGGTTCGAGCACGATTGTACTCCAGCAGTACCAGCAGTACCAGCAGTACCAGCAGTACCAGCAGTACCAAATGGTACCAGGTAGGTTGCTGTAGGTTGCTTGTTGGTACTCTAGGGAGTCTCTCGGTGGACATTAAAAGCGGCTTTCTACCCCCTATTTTGGAACTTAATTGTTCCAAAACACCTAGGTTGATAGTCCCACATTGTTCCAAGTGCGTAGGATAATTTATTTGAATTACCTTGGAAGGTTCGAACAACGAGGGCTAGGTAGGCAGGTACGAACCTGATATATTTACTGCCACTTTACTGCCACTTTGAATGTCTATCGCGAGGGAGTACACCTGCAGAGGTGGGAGTGGGAGGTGGTCAGGTATCACCGATTGCAGCAGTTACGAGTACAGTTGAACCTTGCCATGCCTTTTGCTTTCTTGGGACCATGACCGGCAGCAGCAGCAGCAGCAGAGAAAGCTGGGAAGTGCTGCGTCTTGCTTATAAACTGGCCAGCGCCCTCCTGATGCCATCGCATCGCTCCTTGCAAGCAACCTTGGAATCCCTCGAGTGTCAGTGAGTAAAATCCACCACGCCGGGCGCATCCGTTCCCAATGAAGCCTGGCTGCAACCGTCGACCCCCAATCACGCGGTGCCCTGAAAGTGCCTTACTTTTGTACTTCCTCCCATTGCCACTGAGCATTGAGTACACTGCAATATCAAACTGTCCAGCCCCTTCCTCGAGTCAGTCGGGTTCCTTCTGATCCCCGACCAGGCCAAGTAGGTGGAGGCCAGGAAATCGCTCAGCAGGTGCTATCCTGGAAATCCAATATTGTCATAGGGCAAAAGAGCACAGCACCCACCTCTCTCTCATCCACAGTCACGATTCACGATTCACGGTACCCTCCCTCCCAGTCGCTCACTCGCTCACTCGCTCTCCTTTCTACCTTCTCCGACTTCTACTTTCCTTTGACAACCGACCCGTCGTCTTATACTCGACATACCTCGCCCTCGCCCTCGCCCTCGACACCTTCACATCCAACCTTTTTTGATGTGGTCCGATGTTGGCACATGCGATTAACATTTCAAGCGGTACCTAGCGAAGATCTCTGGGGCACTAATAAATACTGGGCTCAGTATCTTGCCCCGAAGTATCGCGTCACTCTTAAACCGTCTCCAAAACCTCATCCACCTCCTCCACCTCCTCCACAGCTTCCAGCTGCCCGGCACAACACCATCACCTCTGCCGCAGCTTCCCTCACGCCACCACGATCTTTCTCGACGGTTCCGCGGATTCAAAATCCCTCTCTTACAAGCTGTTCCAGCTTGCGCCGCCTCGCTAGTACTTACTTCTCGGATGACCATCCACCCATCCACCCATCCACCTACAATCGAACCATTTTGACCGCCTCAATTTGACCTGCGACGCCTTCGGTTCGAAAGAAGAAACAAATTCTTCAATATGACGGGCACTGAGAGTGACTTGCTCAAGCAAGCTACGCAGGCAATGATGGCAAGGTACGCAGGCGAACACCCCATGTTTCTTTTAAGGTTTTGGCAGGTCGGAAGATGCGAGGGGGTTCTCTGGAAATTGTCGTCCCATCTGGCCATTCTACAGGCCTTTTCTACGGAATTGGCCTCATTGCAGACGTGGGCTTTGCCGTTCTCCACGCGGGAGCTTCATTTTTCCAGGTTCTCATTTGGATGTTTTCTTCTTGCACATGCTTCAACGTCAAAGTTGGCGAGGGGTCCTGGCAGTGTCGGGCCTTATCGACGCGGCAATCGGGGACTCCTACTGGGCGCATCGCATCGATCCCACCCAAGAGAGAACACAATTTGCCCAAGACGTTCTTGGGCACGCTCGGAGAAAAACGCAGAGAAAATTTTGAATTGAGCCATTCTATTCTTCCTGGCGTCCTGGGGTCGTCCGCTACCCCGAAAATCATGTCTCTCCCGTTACACCCCGCACGATCCACCCACGGTCGTGCGATTTCAAATATTCAACATGGTTTTGGCTAACCTCTTGTTGTGTCGCAGGCCAGAGAGAGCAGAGAGAGCAGAGAGAGATGATGACGGCAACGATCATATCGATTCCGATACTCCCCGCTCCGGTGTCGCAACCCCACAACCCGATCCCTCAGACAAGAGATTGCCAGGAATTATGCACAGTTACTTTGGACAGGTTGGTGCAGGTTCTTTTACATGTCCCAGTTCTGCTCCTAAATTTATATATTCCACTCCGGTTGGGAGCATCAAGTCCCACAAAGCTACCTCTACCCTACCCGAGCCGGAAAACATGGGTCCCACAGAGACCGGCCTGTCTGTCGTTCCAGACTCTTCTTATGAGAGTGTGGGTGTACACGACGGCAAAGCTGGGGAAATTCCTCCTCTCTCTTCCAATGAAGGGTCGGAATTTTCCCATGTGTCTAAACAATCAGAAAAGAATGCCCCTTTTCACTCCTACCCGACACCTCCTGTTTCCAAATCGCCTTCTCTACACAAGTTGAAGTTGAGCGAGTCTAGCCCGGAGGATAAGGCGAGGCGGATGAGAAGAGCCACCCTATCATCTTCTGCGCATCATCACAAGAGCATATCGGAATCAATTCCGTCAAATGCTCGCCGAGCCTCATTGTTACCACTTTCTAGCGTTGTCACAACTTCAAATGTTCTGGCTGCACATTTCTCGAATCCCAGCGATCCCTGCCCTACTACAGCACCCACCACTCCTGTACACTCTCGTTTAAATTCCCATCTCCAAGAATCACCATCATATGATCGGCTCAAAAAGCTAACTGATGAACTTCCGAACGAAAAGAGCATTCCACCAACCCCAACACGTGCCCTATCAAACAACACAGCCAAATCCGATGCCAGCGGCGGCTCAGATTCTGCACCAAAGGAATCGAAAGGTCAAAATGGAAATGCTGCCAAGGTCACAGAAGAAGTCTTGTCCGTCCCTGTCGTCCCTTCTACAACTGGAGCATCCGCAGTACACGCACCCCCAACGAAAGGCAAATTGACGGTGAAGATCACAGAGGCAAGAGGGTTACGAAAGTGCAGAGAGCCTTATGTTGTTGCTGTATTCCAACGAAATGAGCTGGTATCCAAAGGACCTCTTCCTGAGGCCCATGACGAACATGAAGATGTCACAAGTAGCCCGATGGGTGGTATTCCAATCACACGAACTGGCAGTGATTCAGGTCGACCAATGGCTATTCCCATGAAGAGCCGACAAAGTAGTAATACCAGTCTTTCGGATCAGCGGGATTTTACCAAGAACAAAGGCCGAAAGTCGTTCACCAACCCAAAATGGGACACCGAGGCAATCTTGTGAGTGAATGCTCCGACCTAACAACATTTAATGTGCTGATTTTCTCCAGTGATGTTGTAGGCTCCGATTCCCGAATTAACTTAACTATATACGACCAAAGTAGCGCAGCTGAGGAGTTCCTGGGTCATGTTGACCTCGATGCCAATTTATCAGAGAAGAACGATGCGCCTCTCGTCGGATGGTTTCCACTGCGCGGCAAGAATGACACGGAGATGGGTCTCTTTGGTGAGATTTTCGTCGAGATCACTTTCCAACGAACCGAGAAGCGACACTATGGACCTGAAGATTTTCAAATATTAAAACTCATCGGAAAGGGCACGTTCGGCCAGGTATACCAAGTTCGAAAGAAGGACACAAAACGTATATACGCCATGAAGGTTCTTCAAAAGAAGGTAATTGTTCAGAAGAAAGAAGTTGCTCACACAGTTGGAGAGCGTAATATTCTAGTCCGAACAGCGATGGCCGACTCACCATTCATCGTTGGCCTCAAATTTTCCTTTCAAACACCTACCGACTTGTATCTTGTCACAGATTTCATGTCGGGTGGTGAACTCTTCTGGCACTTGCAGAGAGAGGGCCGCTTTGACGAGAAGCGCGCAAAATTCTATATTGCTGAGCTCATTTTGGCACTACAACACCTCCACATGCACGATATTGTCTATCGAGACTTGAAGCCCGAAAATATTCTGCTGGACGCCAACGGACATATCGCCTTGTGTGATTTCGGTTTATCAAAGGCTAACTTAACTAAGAATGCCACGACCAACACTTTCTGTGGAACGACTGAATACCTGGCTCCTGAGGTTCTCTTGGATGAAGCTGGATATACCAAGATGGTCGATTTCTGGTCGTTGGGTGTTTTGGTCTTTGAGATGTGTTGTGGTTGGAGTCCATTTTACGCCGAAGACACTCAGCAAATGTACAAAAACATTGCGTTTGGAAAGGTTCGCTTCCCACGGGATACATTGACAACTGAAGGACGTAATTTTGTCAAGGGCCTGCTCAACCGAAATCCAAAACACCGACTGGGTGCCAAGGACGACGCCGAGGAGTTGAAGCGACATCCATTCTTCCATGATATCAATTGGGAGTCGCTTACCAAGAAGCTGATCACCCCTCCATTCAAACCCAAGTTGAAGTCGGAGACTGATACTCAAAACTTTGATCCCGAATTCACGAATGCCTTGATGGGAGCATCGTCTCTCAATGCACGTGCAGCAGCTCTGGCAGCAGGAATCGAAACCTCGACACCTTTGTCGCCTGGGATGCAAGCCAACTTCAAGGGTTTTACATTTGTTGACGAAAGCTCGCTCAACGAACACATGCAAGGTCGAGGGATCAAGGATGATTATGACGATATGGACGAAGATGAAAAGCGAGAGCAAGATTGGGAGGAGTCTAACGACAAGAAGCGAAGCGACTCCGGTGATATGGATCGAATGAGCGGCATCCAAAAAACCAACACCAACGAGGACAGCACCATGTTTAACGGCGGACATTTCGACATGTAAATTGAATTGTACTCTTGCTTGGTCAGGAAGAAGCATTCTTTCCGATTCTTTTTTTCGGTACACGAGTTCCCTTTTTATTTACATATGCCTCGCATAGGGCCGGAGTCGTCTTTTTTTTCCTTCGCTTTGCATATGGGCGGCGTCTGGGTTTAATGGGAGAGAGCACAGATTGGCTATTACAACCGAGAACGAAGGAAACGACACAAACTACTGCATTTGGCTTATAGGGGCTTTTTGTTTTCACGCATGGGATGGGATGGGATGGCAGGATGACTGACTGACAGGAGGAGGTCGATTATTACATTGTCATGCCCCTCGTCATATATCAACCCACGTTAGCATTGCTTGCTGGAAATGGATACAAACACGATCGATATTCAAGTATATGACTTCTGTCTCTCAAGTGCAGCGCAGCGTTGGTTTGTTTGGCTCGGGCTTGGCTTTGGCATGGAAACAAACCGGGGCGTGTGCATTTGCATGATCATGGAAATATATTAGTTGTTTTTTTCTGGGGGTGTTTTTTGCTTGGGCTTTTTCGGCACAATCAAATCACAGCCTCGGTTTTCGGAGAGGGAGCAAAGAAGAAAAAAAAGCATTGGTGTGTATAGGGAAGGCATTAGGGGAGAGGTTTCATGGGGATATCAGATATCATTTTCTTTCTACTCTTGAATGAGGAGGGGGAAGTAAGTGATGGGATAAGATTATTATACCTAGTGGTTCTTCGCTGCAGATGTAATACCATGATAATGTAATCATGTATCTTGCATTCTCTTCTTTGCTTGATTTGGTTTTTTTGTGACGTGATGTCCTTGCGTTGAGGTGAGTCGACTGAGTTCAGATGAGCGAAAGTGTTGGGTGTGAGCAGTCTTGCGTGGTGTCCTCGGCCAAATTTTGGTGTTGGAGGTGAGTTGAGTTGAGTTGGTTTTTGGGTTTTTACGAGTGAGGGCTTCTTTTATGCTGTGGACTTGCATCCTTGCCTCTTGTGCTACTGGGTTTTGTGCTACAGTTGGTGAGATGAGCCGGTGCTACCTGAGATGTGGTCTATCATGTGACAGGAGCGCAAAAGGGAGAGACCAAGCTCGTTGGTTTTTACCACGCTCTTGGATTCTCTCATTGTTGAAATTTGGGACGGTGGCGGGATTGGTTGCCGGAGGTTAGTTGCGGTGGAAATTTTTGTGCTGCAAGACTTAAGTAGTTAGTTGGTTTTAAGATTGGGAAGGGGAAGTAGATGTAGAGAGCTGGGTTGGGTTGGGTGTTTGCGACAGGTTCGTAAAAATAACTCCTGAGATTGTGGATGCTTGCTTGGTAGGTAGTACTGTACAGGTTATGGGCAGGTATTTGTACTTTCTGGATTGGGAGAGTGATTGGGGTTAAGTACTGTTGGCTACCTGTCTTGGGGTATGGGGAAGGTGGCATGGCTTTGTGTTTGTTGTACGTGATGGGTTGGGTTGGGCGGGGTTTCCGGATGTGGAGAGTTTCTTGGGGGGCATTGTTTGGAAGTTGGGTCTTTGGAAGTGAAGTGTGCTTGGGAGTGAATGGTGGCTGGGTTGAGGGAGTACAGTACATGCATGACCTTGAGATCACTCCGAGGAGCTAGCTTGGAACTGGGTTTTATGGTATGACAATTGGTAATCTTCTGGGGGTATGGATAGCGAAGGAGAGGGGTAGTTGATTTGTGTGTTACTCGCTTAGCTTATCGTAATACTCATGTGCTGGTATTATTGTAGTTGAGGAGTTGGATGTTGGAGTGGGATTTTATGAAGTCCTGGTAAAAGTAAGGATTCTTACAGGATTATTTTCTTGGAAAGGGGGAGTTGCCAGAAGAGAAGAATTTGAGTACTTGCGTAGGCAGGTTGGGGTAATGTGAGTGTTGGTAGTATGTTGCTGGGTGGCTACCTTTCTGGAGAGAGAACAGGAGGGTAGCGGAGATATATATTCAGTAAGAATTTAAAGGTTGTAGTGCTTACTCGTACCTTGTTATTGCTAAGGGGTATTGAGGGGGTGTAGGTATTAGAATGGGCTCTTACGAGAATGGGGATTTCAGAGGTGAAGAATGCCTGGAAATGAAGACTTGGCTATTCTTCAACAATCTTTTGACTTGGAACATAAACAACATGACATTCTAATTACCTTGAATTTCAAGTTGTAACAATGCAAAGTGACGTTAATGTGGAGTAAGTGGCGGAAAGTGAATCTGAGGGAACCCCCTCAAATGACTTCATTTTACTTGCTTCTGTGATAGGTCAATTAATTCAATATGTCTGTTACTGGCGTCTGGCGTTTTTAAAGGTATAGACTCCTTACTAGAGTAGAACTTGTTTATGTATTACTAAAAACTCTCTAAGGCTTTCTTGATACAACAACCATCTATTCTAAAATGTGAAGATCGCTGAGAGGCTGTATATAAGCGAGTGAATGGTATTGCAATTTGAAAGTGCCACTTGATTGAGCGCAAGAACTGGAGTACACCTTTCTTAATATGACGTTATAAATACCGCAATTTCATCTGAAGAGGCAAAATGATGCAGATGTTGACGGAACTTGTGATACCTCCTCAAATGACTTCATTTTAATCACAGTCATGAACCCCTTGAACAAGTCGCTTACTAGCGTCTGGCTAGTCTATAAATATCCCCTTCTATTCTTATTCGGGGCTTCAAGCTCCCAACCATTCATTGATCGCACAACAGCAGACTCTCTACGTCTCTCTTGCTTTAGCTCCAAGCCTCTTTGCCTCATACAACAACCACCTGAATCTACCAAAACTAATCCTTGCTTCCGCTACCATCATGCATGTTACACTTGCGCTTTTGGGCTTCCTTAGCCTCTTTACCTCCATCCTCGCTGTTCCCGCTACTAAGTCCCATCTGCCGTGGCCAGAGATGGAATGGACATACACCGGTACCTGGTAAGCCTCAAATACCAAAGGTCTCTCTCCTCGTTTCGGGAGTACCTAAGGATTTATAAACTCTTCTTCGCTCCCTATACATGCCTAGCACCTCCTGGCTCATTCTCCAAGAAGTAAACTGACTTCAATATCCTGGACTTAGGGGAGGCCGCGAAGTCAATCTCACGGGTACAGTTCAAGAGCAAATGTCGCAAATGAAAGCTATTGACCCAGACTTTGATCCCTTGCACGGCGCTTCGAACTCTTCCCTCGATTCACGGGCCTCTCTCAACAAGGATGGTATTCAGTGCTGCAATGATCCTGATCACCCTATTCCTGATCAACCTTGGAGGCGTGCTTTCGTTGGCTGGATTAAAGGCGGTATCAGCTATCTCCAAAAACGTGATCTTTGCATCGCTCCAGCACATACTTGTATCAGATTCAGTTGCGATTTGAGCAGTGGAATCTGGCTTTGCAATGACAACGATTACGAAATCCAACCGAAATGTGATTACATCGCTTCTTATGCGCAGGATCTACTAGATCACTGTAGCAATGGACCGAGAGATATAGATACTGTTTGGTAAGTGTCCCCTTCGAACTTCTTTTTTAGGGTAGGGAGAAAGTTTTAGCCTTAACCACGGCTTTCGTCTGCCTATTCATCAAGAAAAACAATGTTAATTTGTTACAGTGGTCAGGAGTTTGATTCTGATCATTATAACGTGCCGGTTCATCAGGGCGATTGCTAGGTTGGATACACTTGCAGCGAAAACGACATACATCTGGACCTGCTGGGACGGGAACAATCAAAAACAGATACAGCTAGGCTGTTTAGGAGTTTACATTTCCGAATGTTGACTAGCGTGGGGATGGGAGATCGGTTTGAAGTTATTTGGAATTATTTCGGCGTTGAACTTGAGCGCAGCGAGTAGTTGGCAGGCGGTGTAATTGGAATTCCTCTGGATTCTGACGGAGGTGAAAGAAAATGTTACGAGCTACAAACAGAATTCAAGCTCTTTGCCACGCAAAATGTTGTTGACGGTCTACTCTACTTTGTTTCAATAGCTAACGTGTGAGAAACACATTAATCTTTTGGTACTTGTATTAGGACTTCCGGTTGAAGTTGTCATTTCTTTAAATCAATTGAGTATAGGTTTCTAGCATCTCGTATTCACTGTATAGAAATTAGCTTAATAGCTTAGAAGGCGGCACCAGTGAACAGAGTTTAATTTAGCTCATTAGGCAGCCACTAGTGGAGCCCATATCAGTTTGGGATTGGAGTAGGCTAGACTACTTTTTTGAGAAAGTCTCCACGAGTTTGATGGAAATAACAATTAAATAGTTGCAGAAGCTCACATTCTGATTACATGGTTGCTACATACGCGAGACCTAAGTGATTTTGCGGCCTCTCTTCATTCTCAACTAGAGAGCAACACTTTCTGGACAAATATTTTCTAGACAAAAACAGGTATACCTTGAATTCTGACATCTCCAAACATATCCCCATATCACCAAAAACCTGGACTGGTACTCAGATACATCAAGATCTCATCTCCAACCACCCAGAACACTGTTCACTATCTTACCCCAAATTCCAACTTCCTTCTCATTCTTCTTCTCATGTTGAACTCGTGGATAAAAACTGAGATAGTCATCTTCCAAAGGAGGGAGTTCCTCCGCGAACCTGATACAATCTTCACAACTATTCCACTTCTTTTCCGCATGTTCACATCCCTCTGAACAGAACAGGGTATATTTGACATCTTCCTTCGTTTCACCAATGGCATTCGACTTTCGCTGGAGCTGACACGGGTGGCGGCATTGACAACACATCATCATTGTTGGCCCAGTTCTCGTCTCCTGATAGTAACCTCCCTCGTTGCTTTCCCAACAAGGATGAAGAAGAGTATTTGGATTATGAAGCGGAAGTCCAGTATGGCATTTGCAGCAAAGTGCTCTACCATTATTAGTGCACCCGTGATGCATGATAGAGAATGTTTGGATGGCACCCCATGATGTAACTCCTCCTTCCTTGTAATTCGTATTGCATTTAGATAGGTTGAGGCCACATTTCTTGTTGCTGCATATGACGTTTGAGGGAAGAACACTGTCGTATCTGAAATAGGTGAGTTCTCCAGTCACCGGGTCGTATTCCGTGATGTTTTTTACTGGTATCTTGGTGGCGTGTTGGCATTTGTGACAGAGTAGGATTGTGCCTGGAAAAATGGAACGAGGTTTTCCAATGGGAACTATTTGCCGGTGCATAATAAATTCTGGAAAGTCGTCTCTGAGCATCTTAGATCGAGGTTTCTGTTTGGCTTCTAGGCCATGTGGGGAGCCAGTAAGGACCTCTAGTATTGTTTGATTTGGGTTTTGGACTATGTCTGGGTGATCCATATCAGTCGAATCCGTGGTGGCTAATATGTCGTGGTCTCCTTCTATAAATGCGTAAGGATTTGTTGTCGAGGGACTGAAGTTGTGTATTGGGAGTCTTTGTTGAGGAGGTTAGGCTTAGATTATAAGTCCAGACCTGTGTCCTCTTTTTGTACATGTCGAATTTCAGCTATTATGGCGTAAGTTTAGCTAAGTGCTAGTGAATTGATTGTTAGAAAAAGTAATATAACTGTTCTGGATTCACCAAGACAATGAAGATTTAATGTTGGAGGGAGGAATATTGAAGGAGTGGAGGCTGTTGAGAGTGCGACTTGAATATTATTTAAGGGGATGAGAAGAGAATTAGGGTAGGTAAGCTACGATTCTAGGATAGGTGGTCCTAGAGTTGGTTACAATCATAAGGGAAGAGTGTTAGATGATGTGTTTATGTGCTGATATGGTTTGAGAGGCATCCTTTCCATCTTAAATTTGTTCCTAGAATGTAGAGGTCTATTTCGATGTGGTCTTTAGTAGAATACAAGCACCCCTTTAGTAAATTAGTAACAGCTACTCTGATATCTCGGCTGTTGTTAGAATAATCAGTTTATTATGATTTATTTGATGATACGAAGCTTACTTAATTGAGAAGGATGTGTTTTTGCTTTGCCGGGTATTTATCGAAACTACATTTTTGCCCATGCTTACTCCCTTTTTTCTCCTCCCAAGCAAGAGCATCTACCCTAGAATCACCTCACCATCCTCCAACGAACAATGATAGCCCAAACATGGTTTACATGCCTCCATCGTCAAGTCACAGAGCTTTTTGTATTCCCACCCCTAACCTCCTAAGACGTGATTCAAAATCCATCTTGTTCCTCCTCCTTTTCTTGGACTTGTGTAAGAGAGCCCTCCACCGGAGGCAGCTCTTCCACTAACCTAACACAATTCTCACAATCCTTCCAATAGTCTCTTACATGTCCGCATGCTCTGCTACATACCAAGTGGTATCCATAACTTGCGTCTTCTGGCTTCTCCTCGTGCTCGCCAAGCTGATATCGGTCAAGACCACACACAAAGTGACATTGACAACAGATCATAAATGACGGCCCTTCCTTCATTTCTCCGCAGTAACCTCCAAGTTGCGAACAGCTCTTCCAACAAGGATGCGCTAATGTTGAAGGATGTTCAAATGGAATTTTGGTGCGGCATCTGCTGCAAAGTGATGTGGAGGTATCTGTCCAGCCCATAAGTGGTAGGTCAATAGGCTCGAGTTTCGGAATTCGGGGGTCGTTCAGATACTCATAATTGCTGTTGAACAAATCTCGATTGCATTTTTTGTTGCTGCAGAAGATCTTTGGTTTTATGAAGGATCCGTCTGTGGGGTGGGATTCTCCTTGGAACTTGGTGGTATGTTGGCACATGTCGCAGATCAGAATTGTACCTTGCCATAAGAAGTCATCTGGTGGACGACCGATGGGAATGATTCTTCGGTATTTTGAGACCTTTTTTAGCTCTTCTAAGAAGTTGTTTAGGTCTTGTTGCTTCTTTTCTCGTGGGGTGGGGGCTAGTTGTCGTGGAGGTTTGGCTAGGAGAATGTCCATGAGAAAAACATCTGTATCACACCGTGTGCGTCGTGAGGTAAAGATTGGCACCCAATCCTCCCAATCATACATTATGGCTGAGTTGAAGAAGGTTAATCTTATGGTGGCACCATGGTTTGAAGATTTGACGGTGTGGGTAAGGTTTGGGTTGATGCTTCGTGAGAGGTTTTTTGGGGGAGAACTGTTGTGTGGAAGGCAATATCTTGTGTCTTGGACAAATTTGGAGCTCTTATGGAATTTAATTTTGACTTAAGTGGTGGTGAATCTGATGGTTTATAATTGTTATTGATTCACCAAGGCATTGTTTACCTTACCACACTTTCTGGTGTTAGATTAAAAAGAAGAAAATTTTGGTGAATCGTGAGGAATGTTTTCAATTATCCTCATCTCTTTCCCCTAAGTACACAGATACACTATTCTAAGTGGTACTTGTAGATATAATCTAATAACCAACTTTAACTTTCTGATTTACACACCTAGCACCCTATTTGAATTAACCCAAAAAACCACTTATAACAATTACAGTTCAAAATTTGGAAAAATCACTCTTTTATTTATAATCTATTCTATGTACCAGAGCTTCCACTCCCTTCCTCACGCACTTCCGTCTCACCGACACTGCTATCACAAAATTCTTCAACCACCACTTTACACTCACAGCCCCAGTGCGTTGTATGAGAGCACTCATGACAGCTAGTATGCTCAATCCAACCACTTGGGAAGAGAGCACAACATTGGCAGCATTTGGTGTAAGCCATTGTCTGGAAGTAGAGAATAAGTGGAACCAAAGAAGAAAAGGGTTAGTCTTAGGGTAAAGTGAGCAAAAGTAGCAGGTTTGAAACCTATGAATGAGTGATGTGAGAGGTTGTGAAACTGGTTTATTTATATTAGCGGATAAATCTTGTTTATACCGTTTTACTAGAACCAATACCTGTGCTTCTATTTCTAGTTCCTTTTATTATTCACACGTCAAAGTGCGAAATTGAAAGCACTGTGTTCCTGTCTTTTGTTCCTGTCTTTGATTATTCTCTTTGAAGGCTCCGCAAGTTTGAACTTACGAATTTCTTCTGACTACGACGGCATAAGTGTTAACGTATTGGACTTCCGGTTGCGTTTGTAAATTAAGTATACTAAGCCTTTCATACTTGCCCACGTTTCACGGCAAATGATCAGGATTCTGAATGAAGTTGTGCTCTATTCACTTGCCCAAATTGATAAAACCTTTCAGCCATTCCTTTGTGTTAGCTTGAAAGCAGTAAAAAGAACAATTGCATTGTATGCACGCCACTTTCAAGGCTTGCTTCTCTCCAAAGAGAAACCAAGAAAGAGCACCTCGTGTCACGACCATCCAATGGAACAATTTGAGACCCATGTCCGCTGCCATTAACGTTTGATCAAAGAGTTAATTGACAATCCAAAAACCCTCTGGAGGAGGCTTGTTCTAGCTCGTAAATATATGGAATCTATAGCTCTCACCTTTGGCGGTTTGCAAGGTAATTTTGAATCTTGAGGATAATCCAGGGCACAGGTGCACATTTGTAAGAGTATATTAGGCGAGTTCACGTACAACATTGAGGTTAATACCATCAAAAATACCCACTTTCTAAGCAATTGAGCCTCCAAATCATCTCACCCCCTACAAAAATGTACCTTTACTCTCAGGGGAATACACTAACCAGTTCCAAAATCTACTTCTGGCATTACAAGCTGAAGGATATCGAGAAAGTGGTTGTGGAAATAGATGACACAAATACTGAATTTCAAAGCTCTCCTCTCCTTAGCTTTCAATTGTAAAAAGATTCTTCCATTTTCATCTTAGCTCTAATTATCACTGACTTTGATCCTCAGAGCGTGAGAACAAACGAGTAGTGTAGAGTAAAGTCTAGAGTAACTATCCTTGGCTACTCAAGTACTATTCAAGCAATCTGTCTATAAATAAAACTTTTATATAATATAAACTTTATTAAAGTTACTACTTAGATATTAGTAAAGAAGCTATTCTTAGAAGTGAAGTTATCAATTAGGCTCTTCTTTCTTTTTCCATAAAAAGAAACTTGAAATTCAAAGGCTAGACATAGAAACCTTGCACTCAAGTACCCTTAGTGATAACCTGGTCTTCGGGCCGAGATACGGTCCGAGTCGGTCTGTACTACTCGAGTACTACTCATGTAGCACTCAAGCAGTGATGAATAGAAGAGAGGAGTAAGAGATTCGTGAAGTACTGTCCGTCACCGACTATCAGTCTGGGTCAGGCGTAGGACAATGAAAAGTATTGTTCAAGAAGATGTTGAGAAGAATGAACAGTTGGATTTCCCGATTCTCCTAACCTTCTAGGATCATGTACTGTGATTGTCCAAGAATATTTCGCACAATATAATAGAAGGGTACCGGAGAGTAATTCTCGAATCTCTTACTCACTACTCTACACTATTATACTCATCTCTCACAGTGTCTGATTTCTCACAGTGAGTGTTTTAGGCGAGTCATGAAATGCAAATATTATTAAAAAGGTTCTTATGTGAAGTGTGATCCTGTTCTGTTCATACAAAGAATCTAAACAAGTCCCCCACATCATCATGACTGTCAGCTATCCCTCAATCCATCAGTCCAAGCCATCCCTCCTTCCAGCCAGCCGACGAGCAAGCCTCCATACAACCCTCAAAATAAACTCCGAGTCCCAATGCACCCATCCCATCTGTGAAAATGCACAAAATCGCTTTCTATAAAAAAGGACGCAAAGACCACCCCATGCCAAAAAGATAATATCATACACCTTTCTTTCCCTCCATTTTCACACCTCAATATCCAGGATTCTGATTCTGATTCTGATGCCCCGTATGATGCTGCCCCCTCGTCCCGCGATAATAATCATAACTCGCCGGATCCGCATCATCATCGGCCTCCCTCTGAGGCACATTTCCATATCCCTGCCCCCCAAGGTACGTCGTACTCCCCATAAAGCCCGGCCCTCTCCCTCGTTCCTGACTCATACTCCTACTCCCATACCCGGAGCCATAACCAGGAGTATGCGCCATATCCGCAGCATCGTGTACAAGACCCGTATCACTTTCATCCCGATGATGTTGATAGAAGCGTTGGTTGGCGTTAAGCGGTACACCCATATCGCCTTGCGCGTCATAAGATACCCCAGGTCCTTGAGCCTGATAAGCATCAAACTTCTGCTGAGGATGTTGTCTCCCGGTCATCCCACCCACCGGCGTCCCAGGCCTGGAATCACTCCCCGTCACAGTACTAGGCGTATCCGTCCGAATGATATCCTCCGCCCTTCCATAAATGTTCCCTCCACCCCCATGTTCCTCCCCAAACTCGGCACGACCCTTAAAATAAGCGAAATCAAGTCGATTCTCAGGAACCATCTCGAAGCCCGGTACGCCCTTTGCTTTGCGTCCTGGTTGAGCACTGGACATTGGATCCATGGCGTACATATCAGAGTATCCCGAGACGGAAGCACTTTCGCTCGAGCCAGGAATATTCCCATCCGTAAGTCGCCCACCGTAAACAGCAGCAAGCTTATTCTGGGCTTTGGCGTGAACCATAGGTGTAATAAGCGGACGGTAAAGAGCAGGATGTCCAAATCGGGAATGAAGTTTATCCTTCTTCGCACTGAAGATATTCTCTCTCGTAGCTTCCGGGTCCTTGAGCATATTCCTCAAGGTATAATAATGAATCTTATCATCAAAGGTTCGCGAACAATAAACCTTGAAGGCAATCATGAGAAAGGGTAATGGGACAACGGCATAAGCCTCCATATGCTGTGCAGTATCCCCTTGTACCCACGTAGCTAAGAACACGACCAGGTTGGACAATATAGTAGCGAACACCATTCGATTGAAGAACATACGCCAGAACATGCCACCAGATTCCGTTTTGGTAATGAAGATGTAAAGCAGAAGATATTTCTTCAAATAAAGGTCCAAGGAGAAATAGAACGCGCAGGCGATTAAAGACAGAGGTTGGATGACTCCATAACACAATGCCACCGTGCTATAAAAGAGGAAAAAGTTGTAATAAGAGGCGTAATCGAAAGCAGGTGGTGCTGTCAACTCGATCATTTCTCGAGGAGTCGGACTGGAGAATTTTCGAACGCAGAAACTCCAGAATAAGGTCCATATTTGAGCCAGATCTACCGCGGCACCGAGATTTCTTTGCATAAGCCAGGTAACCCAGAATGGCGAGATATCGCAGAGTGCTGTGAAAAGTGCCTGCCCAAAGTTTGCGTCTACAATAACTTTCCAGGCATCTTCTTTGTTGGCGGTTCCACTGATAACATTTGTGACGAAAGTCCAAGCAGTACTGAAGACTGAAAAGACAATCAAAAAGTTGAATACGAAGAATGTATAAAGTCTTGCAGTCACATGTCGCTCTCTTGCGGTCTTTGAAGTATCCCCCGCTTTGATCGCCAATCTTCGAAAAATGATGGGAAGAACCAAATAAAGTAACGAGGTAATAGCCGGAGAGGCGACACCCTGGACGATGGACCACCATGTCCTGTGAGCTTCTAGGTTCTGTTGAAAGCCTTTCCAAACAAGACCTAAATTCGATAAACTGATGAGGAAAACGGAGATCATGGCATTGGGTGCGATCCAAAGGATGGTAAGGAGGGTAACCCAAAGGTTGTTGATAATATGCCGTCGGCGTCTTTGAGATCTACTCAGAGGGAGATTTTTCCAGATGATATCGTTTGGTCGAGGAGCTAACGCAATTATTGTCCCTTGGGGATGCTTCTTTTTTGCAGCAAATGCAATGCTATGGGTCTCTTCAATTGACTCGAAACTGGCAAATCCATATGGCAAGGGATTTCTGCTGTCGATCGTCATGCGCACTTCTTTGATTTCGATTTCGAGTTCTTTTATACGTCCGGTAAGATATTCAATCGCGTCGACTTTTTCCCCTTTTGTGTACGAACCCCACGAGGGGTCTTTCTTGGAAGGTTTGCACATTGGTCGTTTTGGCGGGAGATTGTTCGGGTTTTTGAGGTATCTAGCTAAATACTTTTCGAGCTCTCGGACAGTCTTGCTGTGTTGTTCAATCAGTTCTGGTAGCTCTTTTACATTTCTGGCAATGGCGGTCCGAGAGAAAGATGACGTTGGTACAACATCGTCTATCAATCTTCCAATGCCCTCGTCGGAACACATAGGTTTCGGGATATCGGTAATCTAGACAAATTTTAGTGAGCTTAGTTTTAGTGCAGCTGTCAAGAGAATTGTTCATACCATCAGGGTTCGCGCGTGCAAACTAGCTTGATAATCGGGTGTATCATAGTACTGTCTCCGTAACCTTAGGACCGCTCTATAGTTCCACCATAGAAAGCCGGCCACCGCGATATTGAACAGCCAAGCACATACCACCATTCCCCAATTCGGTTCCCCTCGTGTATTGACAGGTGTGAGTTTGCTGAGCCAGGTTTGACTAGCGAACTTGTCCCCTTTGGCCAAGTTTATGGGAATCAAGATACCACATCCAAGAACCGCTATCACCAAGAAAATATTTCGGCACATGCGGAGAATTCTCAGAAACACCGTCGCATCGAGACCAATCAATCCAATCAACTCCTGTTCCTGTGTCTTCATTACTGGACCAACCCACGCCAGTACACCCTTTCCCATCGGCGGAGGGGCATGTTTATCGTCTGCGATTTTGAGCTTCGGCGCGTATACGAGGGAGTTGTAGGGTCGGAGGAGGGAGAATCCAACAGCGAGGAGGAGTGTGAAGCCAACGGAGGTACCCAAACCTGCCAATACGGATTCTTGTGCAAGCTATGATTGGGTTAGATAAAGGGTCTACAACAGCCAAATGAAAGCAGAGGAATTGATTGATGGGGTCCGTATTCTCGTACCTGGGATGAAAAGGGATTCCGTAGCAGGTCCAACAATTTCTCTGTTGGCGTCTTCTCCGCCCTCGAGGAGAGCAGTTTCTCCCCTATTGAAAGGAGGGTGTCCATGATTTGCGAAAAACGAGCGAATGTGAGGGGCCCAAGGCCGGGAACAAAGGTTGTTGTATCCGATGCGCGGTCGATGCACAAACCAACGTCGGTAGAGGATAGTTAATGGTAGGAATGGATGGAGGTTGTGTGTTGGTCGCGAGATTGACCTGTACCGAGTGATTCCGTACAACACGAGGCGCAAAAAGTTGAAATGCTGGGTGGTCCCTTGATTAGATACGAGGGGACGAAGTTGAGAGGGGATGACGGCTTTTGCAGGGGACGATTTGGCCGGCTGTTTGACCTGCGACCAGGAAGGACTCTGTGAGGAATGTTAATCACGATTCACGGTCGGTCTTTGATGAATGATCCTCCTTCGACACCACCAAAGCGGGCAACGATTCTTTGAGTAAAGGAGAATAATAGGAAACCCGTGATACTCGTCATCGCCCTTGGATTTCACGACGCACAAGCAACTTTGTGCAAGTACAATTAGAGGAGAGATCTTCTCGTAATCGTACCCAACACAACATAAAACTGACGATGTACCTTGGTACTTCCGTGGTGGGGAAAATCTTTCCATTCACGATTGCCGACTGGCTACAAAAGTCAAACTTCTGACCACCAAAGCGGCGTCCGAGTCAGCCAAGAAAAAGCCATCGCCACATCTACTTTTACCCGCTGCTCTTGTGCTGATTTGGCCTTCTGGAAAAGTTGGAGATGCCTTCTCATTGGTCTCGTTCATACCTCGGCCTTGTCCGATCTGGTGGCTGTGCTATTTTGGGGAACAACGTTGCATTAAGGGTCATCAAGGTCGCCTGTTGGCTTTGTTGGGGATTAAGCGTCATCAATGCTTTGTTATTCACGATCGATTTCCTTTCTGTTTTTATGTACAAAGTGCTTGAAATGTTCCTTTGAGTCCTTGATTATCCCCCTTCCTCTCTCGTTGCTCTCCTTCTGCCTCTAGCGAGGAAAATCCTGTGTTGGGTGGATTCTTATCAAGTACTTGCTATGCACCTAGTCACTAGTAACCCGAGCGAATCTGACATGTGGCAATACCCTCTTCTGTCTTACCAGAGGCGTAAAACATAAGGGCTGAGGAAAATATTCATTCATGCGTCAGCGTAGTCAAATTTCCATGATGATACCCGCGAGTTTTTATTGCAAGTGCACTAGGGGTTGGAAATTTATGTTGATTCGTTCAGCCTAAGTTGCTACTCGACGCAGGTCGTGCATATACTTTAGGAGGTCGGAGGAACTGAATCCTCCGTCCTCTGTTTTTATTTCGTATAGCTTGCATTGTAAATTTGGTTGCGAATTGCAAGTCATCAATTATATTTCGACTTCAAGAACGTTAGTTATGGCATTCCAAGAAAACTTTGTCATCCGAGCGCTTCTCTGGAGAGACATTGGTACTTGCAAGATATCGATTGGCGATAACGCGATACCTTGCAAAAATATGCATTATGTAGTCATTTTACATATAGGGAAAGAAAAGGCGACGAACCGTCTGTATGTCCAGCCATATTAGTCTCCCAAGAATGACGGGCAAAGCGGTTATCCACAGGCAAGAGTGTCGGGATTTTCCAGAGGTACACCTGCTTTTGTAAGTTATATACAAAATTTTCCAGAAGAATTGCATCTATTCCCGGAGAACGTTTAGGAGAAACTAAATTCGGGTCGAATTTTCCCTAAACGCTCTCGGAGAATGAAGCAATAGAGGGAGGGGGTAACGTACAGTAAAGCCCAGGGTTCTTACAGTTAATTAGCTAAGTGCTCATGGCATTTCTTCACTGGCTCAACGACCCTCGCAAACATGTCTTCCCGCCATTGATCTTGCTTTTCTCCCGCACCTGTCCTGCTGTCTGGAACATGGTGAAGACACCAGTCAACAGCATTTTTATATTTAGGGCCACCTTCTCCCAGGAGCTCTTCGGCACACCATGTTGAAGCAACTCCGTAATTAACGAGTTCAACCAACTTCTCATCGGCTGGGTTGTGACGTTTCCAATCGGGATGCTCTTCAATTGGTCTACCGAAGCAGAGCTCAAGGAGCATGATCCCAAGACTGTGTATGCCGTGACGGAATTCATTTGTACTCGTGCAAGATACATTCATGGCAATGTCATTTTTCTTTCCCTGGGGCTGGTCTGAAAGAGCTCGAGAGATGTAGGGCTGAGAAGTTTGGACTTCGCTAGGATCGTCCTGGTCATAGAAAAAGAAGATGTCTTTCTTGCTCCATTTGGAAGCCAACCAAGCGGTGGGATGTAGTTGTATATATGATGATGCAAGAATCAGCGCGATCTGGAGTCGCTGCTGGCGGTCGAGGCGAATTTCGGAAGAGCTGCCGAGTAGACTCTCGAGGGTGACGTACTTTTGAGGGTCCTTGTTTGCTGTGCAAAGCGGTTTGATGATGAATTTGTTGGACTCTCCTTCTAAACAACCGTACTCGGCTAGATCGGTAGAGCAGCTGGCGATCTTCTCGCACAGGTTTGTGATTTGAGGGTTTGTGGGTGGTTCTGTTTTTGGGATGTCTTCTGTCAGAGGTTCTGGCTCTATGAAAGCAACCTTTGTTTTGGCGGGAGAACAACTTTCAACCTCGCAAACGACGGTTTGGCCGGTAATGACTCCATTGTTGGTACTTTTCAATATTGATTTGGAGCTCTTGGATCTAAACTTGCTGAATCTGTCTCGATGCCTCAAACTATCAAGTTGCGGAGCACTTGCAAATCTGCTCAGAGGGCTCGCGAGGGCCATCGATTCTGTTCCGTGGCCATTCGAGGATATTGGTGTCGGTACTTTGAGTGTAGTTAATGCTGGACGTGGTTGTTCTTCAAACAATTCAATTTTCGTAGCCTGCCAAGTCCAAGGGTGATGTCGTTCGGTCAGTTGTGCTTGGAACCAAAAGACAACTCGAAAGTTGATAGTCGAGGCAGCTCGATGCTCCAATAGAAGGTTGGCATGGTGAAATGGGCGGCACCCACAAGACCATGCCCTCAAAAGAAGGTTGTAGAGCACATCTCCATGGTTCCAAAATCTCCACAGGCGTTTGTCGACTGTGCTGGATTTGGGGGCCCGGGTGCGGGTCAATTCGCCGATCTGATCTGAAGATCCAAGCATTTCGCTCAATCGACCGTTATACTCCCCAAAATCCTTGAATAGTTCCTGCCTGTTTCCCAAGGGTTGTCAAAAGTGTCTCAGTAGTCTAGAAGGGAAGCAAAGGGTTCCATGCCTTTCGAAACAGCCAGAATCGAAAGCAAGGAATTCATCAATAATCCAACTTACCTTTTGCTTTTGTCCCTTGTAGCCCACTTGAGTCTCTGCGCTTGCCATGCGAGAGTAGCAAGACCAAATTCTGTCATGTCGTCGAGAGTGGCACGGGCTCCCTTCCTCTCCAAATTTTTCCTAGCTTCGGGTTTCTGGGGTTTTCAATTTACATTAGTTCATCACGGGTTTCCCTCACAGCGTTCCTCGTTTTTCAATTGTTTGGTGTCAACTTACGAAATTTCCAGCAACACGCTCTTGAAGCTCTACCTTGTTCATTCCCATCGCTATGTGGAGCTTTTCCACCGTTTTCTTCAGCTCACTAATAGTCTCAAGATAGGACTCATATCTCCCAAGCAATCTTTTCCTCAGGGCTTCCTCAAGTTCGGTATCTGTCCAGCAAGGACCGCCAGGATCGTCCAATAGCTCCTCAAATTTGCCATCCTCGGCAACTTGTAGAAGCAACAGCTGCAAGTTTGCCTCGAACCGATCGTTATGGTATCTGAGATCGCGCATACATTTTCGGTACTCTGTCTTGATTCTCAAAAATGACCTCACGGTTGTTTCGGTGCGCTCATAATGTTCCAGGATCGAGATTGCCAAAGGGAGTGCAGCTAGCACAAACCCAGCTGCCTCGACTCCGCTCATATTGATTGTGTCGTATGGCCTTAGAATACGATCAACGTCTCGAATCTTGAACAAGAAGGCTGTCGTTGTGGTGTGGTGTCATCTTCAGGATTAGCCGCGCGGGGTTGGGTGGTGGCACAACGAGCGACATGCAGAGGCGACAGCCTGATCCAGAATTTGACCTGACGTTATCACAAAGATAGCGCATTGTTGATTCGAGATTATGGAGCTCAGTAGGCTCTTCTAGATCCGCTATCTCATTTCAGTCTGATCCCTATACCATGCCATTGCAGCCCTTCGTCCTTCTTCTTCCAACCCAAATAATTACGGCCCCAACACGACACGGCGACAGCTCATTTATTTCCGGTGCCTCAAATACCTAACTTCATTTCCATCTCAGTCTCGCAATATGGCGTCCTTACAGGATACGAACTCGCCGGTAGCAGTGGGAGCACGAAGCTGCATGGAACTCCTCGAGAACCTGGTGAAGCTTTCCGGTGATAGCGATATCGTTCCCAAAGCAGATGTTGTGGATGTACTTAGCAGATTCAAACTCTGGGCTGGGAATATGGGCGCACTCCATCCCTTCGCGATCAAAACATCACTAGACTTCAGACTACGTGACAACCCAAAGGTTTCCAATCGCATCGTCGAGCTACTAGAAGAGCTCGTTGACTATATTGAAGATGGTGAGTAAAGACTCCGTACATAGTCGCATATATCGCAATTTTTAAACTGCCAATACTAATTCTAGCTAGCTTGTTCGATTGCTTCAAACGAAAGAGAAAATCTCACATGGACCTTGGACTCTCAAGATGGAAGCGAAAACGAACAAGGGGAAGATGGTGAAGAAACGTCAGAGATTCAAGAAATTCTCAAGTCAATGATCGATATCATCGTCAATCTGTTCAGATTTTCCGCCATCATTCGTGACAACTCCAATAGAGATAGGTACGCGAAGGCTGAAGCAGCAGCCGCTATGAGGCATCCTTTAGATGATCAATTCGACATCGGCCACGTGAGACACAAGTTTTCCTCCTTACAGTCCAAGGGAAGAGATTGGCTGGCAGTGAGATTAGGCAAGGCCATCACCCAAAGACGGAAGTACCTCTGGTATTGTCGAGAGCATCATCAAAAAACACAAATGGGTTCGCAGCCGGCAGCACCAATCATCCAAGAGTCTAACATGCCGGCACCGTCTCGGAGTTTTGAATTGGACACTCGTACTGTGCTTTCTAAACCCCTAAGTACTCTTGCTCCAACCCAAGCTTCAACTCTTCTCTTAACAACTGATATCCCCGCGGAGCCTGAACCTGAAGAAGACGCGCAGTCTCAAACTTCTTACGCAACATCAGTTGGTCAGGATCAAGAAGGTACTAAACTCCAAGTCGTGCCGCTGGAGACAGTTTCAAATGACCTCCCAAACTTTGAGTGTCCTTATTGCTGGCAAATTCAGACTAACAAGATGGAGAAAACATGGAGGTGAGCATTTCACGAAACCTCAAGAAGCGAAACATTAACTAACCCTCTCAGGAAACACGTCCTATCAGACCTAAAAGCATACGTATGCACATTTAAGGACTGCGATCTCCTAATGTTCCCCGACCACCATACTTGGTTTCTGCACGAGCTGAAGGACCACAGAAAGAAATGGAAATGCCACTTTTGCGCCGAGGCCAAAGTCTTTCTCTCGTCGGACAAGTACATAAGTCACCTAAAACACCATCACTCTTCGTTATTTATCAAAGAGCAATTACCTGCTATCCTCGAAATAAGTCAAAAGTCCTTGGGAGACAGAATTCTCCCAGATTGTCCCTTTTGCGAAGATTGGGAAAGCAGATTGAGAAAAATCAACCCAGATCTGGAACCTTCAGCAGAATTTTTCGTTACTACGAGTCAGTTCAGACATCATGTTGGGGCGCATATGGAACAATTGGCATTATTTGCAATTCCCCGTGCCCGCAGCGACGACAGAGATCTGGATTCCGCCAAATCTGAGGGTCACTCGATCAATAGTCTCCAAAATTTGAGAAACTTAAGTTCCCGGGCTTTGTCGAGCAATGGTCCCAGTTCATTTGCTGGTGGTGTCCAGTCGAAAAAAAGCGACAATGTGTCAGTGGTCGATAGCGAGAAGCCATCGCCTGGCGCCATTTCCCCTTTGTAAGTAATCTTCCCTTCTTAAGTAGAAAGTTATAATCTGACATCTCCATTAGACCAAGCTATGGTGAGTCGGCGTCAACTGCGAATAAGATCACACCTGCAAATGAGAACCTGAGAGCGACAACAACAATTCGTGGAAGATCTTACGATGTCACCGGCCTTGAACTCGATCCCGAGTTTCTGGACTCGTTACCCGAGGAAATTCGTGAGGATGTCATCTTAGCAACAGTTGAAGAAAGACACGCAACTGGTATATACGATTATGACCATCTCAAAACTGAATTGGAGGCAGATTTACGTCGTGACTATGAGGAAATAGCCAAATGTACAGAGGCATTGACTTCGTATCAAATTTGGACAATCAAATCAAGAGCGGGTGTCCTTGCTGGGAGAAGTTCTAGAGTGACAACCAAGGAACACATTGCACAACTCAAAGTGGATGGTCGATTGTCATTAGACCAAAAAATTGCCATGGTACAAGAAGTCATTCCTTCGTTCTCACAAGACGATTTCTTGCCTTCAGATTCTAGAGGAGAGTTTGGTGCGTCAATTTTGGAAATAGAGCTTGACGAAGAGTTCGAAACAGTGGATCATCACTCGCATTCGCCGATTACAGTGTACGTGAAGCAGTCTCCTTTGCTAGAATTGGATCTTCCGACGCTTCGAAAATTAATGGGGAGAGAACAAAAGCCCAAGAGGGCACTCAAGAGCTTCACCTTCCAGGGGAAAGAAATTACGACCGATGAGGGGTATAGAGTTGCTTTGGAAGAGTCCCCAGGAACAGAACCACCGAGTTCTGAACATGGAGCGAGGGTTGTATCCGCGACGTCATCTCCTAGGAGCTCATCATCTCGTATTGACCAGCAACCAATACTTCTGGAAAACGAATCAAGTCCTCATGTCGAAGACAGAGCTTTGCCTGAGACCACCCTGGCATCTACACAGTCTGAAGAACGAGCGTTAGCACAAGATGAAACCTATTTTCCTTGTGAATTCAGCTTCCTGGGATGTGACGAAATCACAAGCACACATTTTCTCGAAGATGACATGTTTGAAGAATGTGTTGATAAATGGGCACTGCATTGTTCCTCGCATTTCAAGCCTTTCCCTCCTCCCTTGAGAATTAGATGTCCTTTCTGCGACCAGGTATTCGACACGAGCTCTAAACCTGCTGATGTCCATATCAATTTTCGGGAACGAATACGGCATATGATTAGTATGCACTACATGAGGAATTTGATGCAAGGGAAGGAACTGTTGGATCCTCACGTCCTTGAGTGTTTGTGGAAAAGAGGTGTTCTTGACACCGAGAAGTATGCAGATCTTCGTCGGCAGGCAGATATGCGAGTAACTGTTACACCACATTACGAGATTGAGCATGGAGAAGATGAAGGCGATGATACTAGCTCTCGGGAAAAGCCCGGAAAAACATACTCATATGACGAAAACCCCTCTCCTAACTCAATTGAGAAATTCAAGGCCTACATGGAAGAGAACGATTACCCTAATCGTATAAATGGGCACCTTGGCGGCGAACTCGATGATGAGTGGGTATCAATTGTAGACCTGTACTTGGCTGTCCAAAAGCTAGGTGGTTATGCAATGCTCGGAAAGCAACAGTGGACGACAATCTCCATGGAATTGTACAACGGCGACAGGCCTGACGTTGTGGAGTTCGGAGAAGACCTGAAGGGACATTATGAGCGATACTGCCTTCCTTTTGATGAGATTACATCACTGGAAAATCTCGAGAGGAGAGTGGAGTCAGATCTTGAGAATGCTAATCCTGATGGGTAAATATTTCGTAAATACTAAACGGAGATTAGCTAATTTGGTATCAGTTCCCTCATCCAACAAAAGGACAACAAGCTGGTCGACGCGAAGAAAAATCCCGAAGACTCTATTAAGCCAGAAAGCCTAAGTGAGGAAATAGTCCGCGTCCACGAATTGCTTCCCCAAGTAATATGAAGGTCACTATAGTATTCCCACTGAAGTATCCACAAACGATATGGCCAACAACTTTCACAATAACGTCGTCCTACCAATTAATTCCAAGCGAGGTTATTCAAAGGCTAATCAGTGAGGTCCGCCAAATTACCACAACGTATACGTCTCGCCAACAAGGCTGCCTCGAGCCTACCCTTCGCTATCTTCTGGGAGATATTGGGTTTGAAAAGGTCACTACATTCTACGAAGGTGCAAAGCACGGCAGTGGTTTGAGTAATATTAAAGAAACTTCACAAAAAGTACCACCTGAAACACATCGAGAACTCCCAGGCGGATCTGTACAGAATCCAGGTAAAATATTTCACTAACAATTCTAGAAATTGCGCTAACATCTTTTGCGCATTAGTAACGCTCGATTTACCGTGCGAATCACTCACTATTGGGTCGTGGCGACCACGGAAACCTGTGAACCAACAATTACAATCGTACCTCTCAATTTACTACTCAACGGAGAAGTCGATAATGGGATATCGTATCAACGGCGACACAATCAAGTATAAGATCGAATTCCCGTTGTCCTCTATCAAATACGCCCATTTTTCTCATGACGAAGATGAAGATGAAGATGAAGACGAAGAGCCTAGAAATTTTATTCCTCTTGTGATTGAACTTTGTCAACCACCAGATTTCTATATCGACGCTCGATCTATAAACGCTAGAACCGAATTTGTGTCCTGTGGTGATTTTACAACAGACCGACAGGCATCCAAAATTCTACTGCTTTATCTGGGACGGTCTCCGAGAGATTTTGTTTTGATGTTGACTTCCAAATTCCCTGTGGCTGAGCCTCATAGCCCTTTTGGTCAGTTAATCTCAGATGTAGAGAACGTAGTCAGTGACGAAATCATACATCCAGATCCGGAACAGGTCCCTAGAAACTTGCCTGTACATTTGGTGGAGGTTCATTATCTGCTAAATCTTCACTGGACGCAAGTAGGCTTAGGGGAATACAACTGGCGGTTGAAATACAACCCTGCCAGCAAAAATATGGATTTGTTTGTCTTTGTCCATTCAGATGATCACAACTCGCGTGATTTGTTCGAAGCATACATCGAGGATCAATTCTCGTTCCAGAAAGTCCCGGATGAAGACACCGCTATCAAATGGAAAGACCCCTCGTCCGACTCAGAGGTTACCCTTATTTTTCCGGATGCTAAAAGCTGCACTCGTGTCTGGAGTTGCATTGACTTTATTCAGAAACGGCTTACACGAAACAAAGACACTATTGATAGTTATTCGGGATTAAATCTTCCTTGGGTGGTCCCAAGACAAAAAATAAAAGTTTACGAATTGCACTACGACGTGTGGGTGGACGGGGGAACGGGGCATTGTGTTGCTTTCATTTTTCCTTCTAGGACTACTAATCAGACAGAAGGAGGAATCCTTATTCAGTCAGAGGATGACCCACAGCGAATCTTATTCCGAGCCAGTGTTGGACAACGAAGGGATTTCTCGGTCTCTGAGGACGCTGAAACTCTTATATGGTGGATAGACCCAATCACGGAGGTTGTAATAGCCCTGAGTTTCCAAGACGCCGAGGATTGCAAGCTCATATGGGATTTCATTAGCAAATATCAGGAAACAGAATCTCATGGTAGCACATCAGAGAGGCCCCCACCTACACCAGATTCATCAAAGAACGTACAGGAAAAACGCGAAATTGCCCCTGAGCCTCGCTCAGCAGGCGACTTACTGGATATGTTCGAACGACGAGGAAACGAAGAGTATAACGAGGAGATGCCTGCATCTTCTTCACACAGTGTTGGTGCCACGAGAAGAGAATTGCAGGCTCGTGCTTTGGAATTATACGATGAACGGTTGCCGGACTTGAAACAGCAATATCCTACTGGAATACCTCCCGATATTGAAAAAGACCTTCGAAAGACGTGTAACGCTGCTGCTCGAAATATGGTGAAAAGCGCAGCCCGAGACGACAACACTGAAAAGGCAAACATTGCCGGTGACACCTACCCCGTTTCTACTTATGTTAGGCCAACACCTTCAACTATTCCATGGGACCTGTCAGTGATGAATATACATGAGTTTTATGACTTCGTTGTTCAGAGAGGACAAGAGCCATACTTTCTACTACGCGAACTGCACTATTCACGACCTCATGAACCGAAAATTGTCTATCTTGACATCGACGAACATGAAATTTCTAAAGAGCAGCACTTCTGTCTCTATCCCAGCCAAAGCTGCTGGAAGAACAATTCTCGGCCTGTATTTACTCAAGCTATAGACCTCGAGCGCCACTATAAAATTGTACACTCTGCCTTCATGCAATACCCTTGCGACTACTTGGAATGCTCTAGGCATAACGACCTTCTTACTAGGGAGGACCACTTGGAAGATCATTATAAGGATTTCCACAAAGAAGACATTGGAACATTCAAGGTGTCGCGGCCGGAGAAAGAACGCGAATCGGAATTGGAGCGAATTGTTGACCTGGACTGGTGGCGTTGTGGAAATTGCTTAGATAGGGTGTATGTCAAGGAGAATGGCTGGACATGCCCATCTTGCAAGATGAACTGTGGGAAAAGTCGAATTGATACTCGGATGAAACATCTTTCGTCGAGTTTTCTGGATACCAAGTCAAAAACGACATTTGGTCAGGACGAAACGGAGAACTTGGGAGAACTAAAACTTCCGCCTTCTGATATCAAGGAAGAGAATGCGAAATCCCAATCTCGCCACACTTCTGATTCCGAAGATTATGTGCCACAGGTCCACGCAGAGCAAATTTCTCACAGCCCGATAATAAATACAACCGAAGAAAGCAACGATGAGACCCAGGAAACTTTGTCTCGTCAGTTACGTCAGGCCTCAGGGAAAGGGAGATCATCGCGCCTTTATTGTCAGGTAAATTCTCCCTAAAATCACTGTGAAATTGCAAAACTCAACACCAGCTAACAACCGTGCTTTTGCTGTAGCTGTGTACCGGACTTTTCTATATGCCACTAGCAATAGGACCTTGTGGCCATACATTTTGCGACTCGTGTCTCAAACAATGGGTTCGATGGGACAAAAAAAGGAGGGGGGCTCCATTCAAAGGACAGCTTGGCATATGCCCTTCTTGCGGGGGCCCTATAATGGACTGGGGACTGAATAACTATATTGGCCAAGTTCTGGAAAGGTTCCTGAGCAAACCCCGACGAGAAGAACCCCCAAAAATACAAAAAGAAAGTACAAGGGCAATACATCATCGAGGATGAGGTTTTTGCGAAGAAGGATGGTATAGTTTCGAAGCAAGACGTTATGTTTAAAGCCATTAAAAGTGCGGATGCAGATTCAGATGAAGACGAGGACCAAAGATCGGGTTTCCTGGAAACTGATTCCGAAGTAGTACAGCAATGGGAACCGTCCGCCGGAGAAGAGGAAGAAGAGCTGGTGAATCCAAATAGGTGCATGTATGTTGAATTGAGACATAAAACAGATTTTTCATTTACTAACTTTTGCTAGTTTCTGTTACCAGGATGAGGACAATGATCCTAGCGAGGAGTTCGAGACATTCATGGCATGCCGTGTTTGTGGCGATAATGGTTAGTAAAACGGCGGGCTCATTCGATATTACAATACTAATTGAAACTTAGCTCACCAGCAATGCGCGCGCAACGCTGGAGCAGTGGTACCAGGAGATGGTCAGTCGTCCCATATCGTACACGTCCCGGAACTTTTGCTAACTTTAATGTAGCTCCAGAAAAGTGGTATTGTCCACACTGTGTTAAGAATAAACTCGTACCTGAGCCGACTATTCCGGAGACCAAAGACCACCCCTCTAGGGATCGACTTGCCGGAGATTTGCTTCCTTCACGAAGAGGAAACATCAAACCAGACTCGCAGTCGATCTTTAATCAACCAGGATTACCAGATGATCCTTTGGGCAGTTCTCATTTATTGCGAAAGAGCAGCCCAGAACAAGGTTCCAGCTCTCGACATGAAGTGGAAGATCGTGCCGTGGATTCCGCCCCCACTCCCAAATCTGTCATCAATCCCAATCCACAAGTAGGGATTCTCTACAATCTTCCCTCGGTGCGGATTGTTGCTTTTACCACTTCGACCACTACCATCAAGCCTGTATCTGACAAGGGAAGTCTTATCGTGGAAGAGATACTTGGAACACTTCCCTGGGTATCCCGGTTTGAAAGGACAATAGCTGTCGGTCCGTTACGAATATACCAAGCTCCAAGTTCCGTCGCTTTCCTCAATTGCCAAAATGCATTACTGCCTTTATTACCAAAAACACAGTCGTGGTGTGTAGATGGAGACAGTAAATTCGTTTTGCAGATAAGGCGCCTACAATACTGGCGAATCGAGGTTCCAAATAAAAGTCAAGAGGAAAAGATAAGGGTGGAGGAACTGAAAGTAGTGCTCTCCAAATTGTCGCTTTTTGAGAAAACACCATGCCCCTTTCAGAGACACTCCACGGTCGAAGAAGGATCTCTTGAATCACAGAAGAGCGAAGAACTGCAAGTCCTCTCTTCGCCAAGAAATGAACTCGGTTGACTGGACCACGGCAAAATTCTCAGGTGTGGACATAATGGCTGTGGCAACTTTTACACAGATCCAGAGGAGGAGTGTCACTATCACCCTGGTACACTACTCCCCTACTCGATGATAATGGGTTGGAATTGCTGTAATAGAACAGTTCAAGCGTTGCATGAAATCGAGTTGATCCCGCCTTGCACGACTGGGAAACATGCTACAGCAGAAGAAATCCGCCAACAGATGAAGGAAAAACAAGGCGGGAAAAATGTGGCTGAAGACAGTGATTCGGTGAGTGTTAGGGGCTTGGTTCCATAAGTTGGCCTTGTTTCCGCGGGGGGGGGGGGGGGGGGGGGGGCCCCCCCCCCCCGGGGGGGGGAATATGCCCAAGTCCCCCCCCCCCCCCCCAATTTATTAGTAAACGAAAAGCTGCCGGGGGTCCCCCCGC